>JAKCPB010001823.1:0-83915 GCA_021442155.1 Cymbidium sinense | reverse complement strand
TATTTGACCCATTTGACCAATTTTGGCTAGGTCATGGGTAGGTTTAGGTTAGGTTAGTCATATGGAGTGGATTAGTATCTTTGTTTTCAATTAATTTTGGTTAAATTCAAATTTGGCTCAACATGACCCCTTTAGGTCAAGTTGGGTCTAAGGTCGATTGGGCTAGGTCGGGTTTAGTTGGCCAATTGAGGCTTTGGTCAATTTCCACAAGTGATTTGGAATGAAATTGACCCATTGATTTCGACCAATTTGGCTGAGATCAAGTTTTGACACATTTTGACTTTTTAGGTCAAGTTTGGTCAACTTGGGTCAAGTGGCCAATTGGGCTAGGTTAGGCTCAAATGTTGGCTTGGTAAAGTTCAAACATAGGTCATGAGTGAACTTAGATCTATGATTTCAATCAATTTAGCCTATGATGGAATTTGGCTATGTTAGGTTTCATTTTAGAATAAGTGTTGACTTGGTCAACCCTTAGGTTTGACTTGGTTTGACCCAATTTGATTGATTGATCATCCCATGATGATTGTTGATCATGATGAGAGGCATATGTGACTTTGGTTCAATCCAATTTGGTTAGGATTAGAACTTGGCTCATAAGGGTACTTTAGGTCACTATGGGTCAAGTGAGCCTAAGTGGGTCAATTGGCTTGGTCAAAGCTTAATTTGAGCTTGATTGATCTGGTATATGGACTTATGATTGAAATATAAATCCATTTACAAGTGGTTTGAAGTCAAATGGGTTTTTGTTCATTTGACAATTTCATATTCAAAGGAAGGATATGAAGGGATTTTGGGTTTGATTTTGACTTGGGTTTTGATTGAGTGATTGAAGTTTGGATTTATATATGGGTTCATGATTGAAGGGTTAATTAAATCATGAAGAAAAATTAAGAGTTTGGCTTGATTTGAAATTGATTTGGCTAAGTTCAAGATTTTGACTTGAAGGGCTTAGATTGGATTTTGAGTAGATTTGAGTTTGATTTTTGGAAATAGTTTTGATTGTTTGAATTTATATTTAATTTATATATGTGAATATAAATGATAATATAAATGGATCATTAGAAAATTTCAAGAATTTGAATTAGTTTAATCATGATTTGGGCTAAGTCCATTAAGAAGGATTTAAAGGACTTAAGAAAATTTTGGATTTTGGAGTTTGAATTTTTGAATTTGGTTTGATTGATTTATATTGATATTTTATTTATATATGTGAATATAAATGAGGATATAAATGAATTATGAGAAAATCCCTTGAATTTGAATTGATTTGATGATGATTTAGGCTAAGTCCATTAATGGAAAATTAAGGACTTAAGAAAGGTTTTATATTTGGAATTTAATTTGAGGATTTGATTTGATTGATTTATATTTATATTTCATTTATATATGTGAATATAAATGAGAATATAAATGAGTTTCAAGAAAATCCCATGAGTTCAAATTAGTTTAGAGTTGATTTTGGCTAAGCCCATTAATGGAAAAATAAGGACTTAAGATAATTTCATGAATTGATTTTGACTTTTGAGTTTAGTTTGATTAGTTTGAATTTATATTTCATTTATATATATGAATATAAATGAGAATATAAATGAATTATGAAAAAATCTCAAAGGTTTGAATTGATTTGGATTAAGATTTTGGCTAAGTCCTTAATTGAAGATTAAAGACTTAGAAAGATTTGGACTTAGGAATTTTGATGGATTTTGATCATGGGTTTCAATCATAGATTTCAATCATGGATTTCAATCATGGATTTAAATCATATAGAGTTGATTTGAGTTTGGAGAAAATTAATAAGATTGATTTGGAGTTTGACTTGAAGGAAGAAAAGTGAGGAATGGTTTAAGCTAAGGGTAGGAAAATTTTCCTAACACCCCTAAGGCATGATCTATTCATATGGCTAACTCTTCTAAGTCTCTAGCCCTAGGTTAAGTGTCCACCTAATCACTAGATATGTCTTAAGACTATGGAACTCTTAAAGTCTAAGAAGAGTCCTATGTCTAAGATGGAGGGGTTAACAGCTCATCTTAAAAATGAGGTCAATAGTCTCTAAGAAAAATTGTTGATCTCAGTGCTCTTGAATGAAGTACCATTATCAGATATAATTTGTCGAGGCACTATGAACCTATATATAATATGGTTCCTAAAAAATAGGAGCACTTACTGAGTTGTGACCACTCTGAGCGGAATCGCCTTCACCTATTTGGAAAAGTAGTCAGTAGAAGCTAAGATGAAATGATTACCCTTGGAAGAAGGAGGATCAATCGGGCCCACTATGTTGGTCGCCCAACACTTGAATGGCCATGAGGCAAATGTAGGATGTAGAATATTGGGTGATTTGTGTAGGACCACACCAAGTATTTGACATTGGTGTCATAACCTAGTTGTATCCATGTAATCTTTGATCATCAACATCATTTATGATCTTAGTATCTTGATCTTGGCTTTCATCTTCAGACCAGATTGGTTGGCTCCACATAATTCTAAGTGTACCTTGGTCACGATCTTACGAGCTTCATACTTGTCTAGATAATGTAGCCACATAATCTTGAGTGTACCTCCGGACATGCTAACTCCTTGGCAAGCTTAGCTAAAGCATACGCTACGGCATTCTCTCCGTAAAGAATCTTATAAAAGGTAACCTCTGGGATTTGGGCCAACAAGTCCATGGTGTACTTGTGGTAGTGATGGAGCATGGGCTTTATATCCTTATAGGAATTAGCAATTTGGTTGATAATTAGTTGAGAATCCCCGAAGATGTTGATGTTCTAGATGCTTAGAGTAACAGCTAACTCCAGACTAGCAATCAGAGCCTCATATTTAGCTTCATTGTTGGTGCAAGGATTAGATAGATGATATGAGAATCTCATCACATCATGGTCTAGAGTTAAGAGAACTATTCCTACCCCTACCTTTCTTGGAACAGTAGATTGTGATTCTTCTCCTCTTTGAGAAGAAGCCGCACCATCAAAGCACATCTCTCAATGCTGATTGTTTGTATCCCCTAAGTTCATGACTTGTTCATCAGGGAGATCATCACTAAGCGGAGAGCCAACAAAAAGTCATTGTGCTGCTAAGAAACCCGCTAGCGCTTGTCATTTCACCGCACGGAGGGGTACAAAGGTAATGTCAAACTGTTAGAGGATTATGGACCATCATGCCAACCATTCAGATAGCATTGGCTATGTCAAGAGATATCATAGTGGATTGATCCTAAAGATTAATTTCACCTTATGCGGAAGCATGTAATGTTGTAGCTTTTGGGATGCAAAGATTAAAGTAAGTTAATGCTTCTCAATGGGTGGATAGTTAGGCTCAACAGGGATTAGACGATGGCTGAAGTAGTAAAGTGTGTTTTCCTTCCCTTCATCATTGGCTTGGGCCAACAAAGCACCATGGGAGTCATCTAACATAGTAGTGTAAAGTAAGAGGGGCTTGCACAGGATAGGGGTTCCTAGAACTAGTGGCATCATCATGTAATGCTTGATGTCTTCAAAGGCATGCTCACCCTTACCATCCCACTAGAACTTGGCATCCTTTTTGACAAGTGTTGAAAATTGTTGACATCATCCCGATAGGTTGGATATAAAGCACCTTAGATACCCCAAATGCCCTTGGAATGATCTGAGTTGAGTTAAACTTTTAGGGGGTAGCATTTCTAATATCGCCTTGATCATCTCTGAATCGATTTTGATTCCCTAGTGTTGGACAACAAACCCAAGGAATTTCCCTCCAAATACACACTTCAAGGGTTCATTTTGAGGTTAAATTATCTTAAGCTTCAAAACTACTCTCAAGTCAATGAGATGGTCTTCCTTTTCTCTACTTTTGACCACGAGATCATCGACATAGCACTCGACTAGATGATGAATGAGTTCGTCGAAGATTCGATTCATAGCCAGCTGGTATGTAGCACCGACATTTTTAAGGCTGAAAGGCATGACCTTATAGCAATAGATTCTTATTGGGGGTTCTAAAAGCAGTGTTTCTTTCATCTTTAGGGGCCATCTTCACTTGGTTATATCCAGATGAGCTATCCATGAAAGAGAAGACTACATGAGATGAGGCAATGTCCACCATCAGCTCTAGGATTGGCAGTGGTAATTCATCTTTTGAACATGTCTTATTTAAATCCCTAAAATTGAAGCATATGTGCATTTGGCAATTCTTTTTCTTAACTAGGATGACGCTGGGTAACTAGATAGGGTATTTTTCTTCTCGGATGAAACCAACATTGATCAATTTCTTGACTTCAGAAATGACCTATTATTCTATGTCTAATCGCATGCTTCTAGGAGCTTGCTTGATAGGGTTAGCAGTAGGCTCTATTGCTAGTTTATGGACTACTACGTTAGGAGCTAATCCAAGCATAACTTCATAACTCCATGAAAAGTAGTCCTTAAACTCAGTTAATAGCTTAACTAAGTCATTAGTTTCAATTTTATTCAATAAAGAACTGATGTATGTTCGGCATGGATCTTCTTCAGTTTCTAAGTCAATTTCTTTGTGCTCGTCGATGGTTGACTCAATCTCTTCTTTGAACTCTAGCGGTACATCTTTGACTTCAAAATCATCTGGATGATTTGAAGTTTCTATGCACAGCTCCTCATATTAGTTAATGTGGTTTGAAAAGAACCTATCAGATTCTAAATGATTGGTGAGACTAAGCAATAATCATCATCATCGACTGGACCCACTGTACCAAATCCTAGCTCTAGTCTTGATTGAGAGCTTTTGGATTTGTTCTTCTATATTCTTTTGAAGTAGTTTGACTTGTACTTTGACCAAGTATGTGGAATTAATCCTTTCTTTGCTAAATTATGAATACAAGGAAAGTACCAATCAAAAGGTAATTCTATTAAATCATTATATGAATCATCCTCAAGTTCTACATCAACTTCTTGACTTGAGGATGATGCTCTGAAAGAACCTCTAAGTCTTCACACACGTGGATGACTTAGGGCTTCCTTAACTACCAAACCCTTAGCTTTTGAGAGGAAAGTGGGGTTAGAGTTAAGGTTCCCAACTAATGCTTAACAGCGTTTCACATATAGACTTGGATACTCTTATGCTTTTTGTTTAATCTTCATTGCTATCTGGCTCAAGTGTCACCTCCAAGGGAATTTACTACTACGAAGAGCTAGCTAGTGTGCTTACCATATAAGACTCATCCTATGAACTAGATTTTAAGTCTATAATGATGGCAGGTGTACTCTTAGTAGCTGGGTATCTTCTATTGGGTGGCCAATAATGAGGTATTCCACCTCTAGGACTGCATCTAAACTGGCCTCTTCCTCTACAGTGGAGGTCCTACCCATATGGTCGAATGGAGTAATGAACTATGGGTGGAATTTAATGTCAGGCTTCACTTCCTCATTCAAGTCTATTTTCGCTCCCTTTTATCTTCTTTTTCATTTTCTCTTTTCTTTTCTTTTCCTTTTTCTCTTTCAATTTTTTACTTTTTCCAATATTTATTATTTTTAAACTTTAACCAAGTTCATGAGAATAGACTTGTTGATTTTGAGGGAGGTAGTAAGCTATATCCTCATATATGCTGACCTCATGAACTATAAATGACTTGAGATCTCCTTTATCACAGTAGACAATTCCACCTCTCACAAACTTCATACACTAATGTAAAGGATGGAACTATGTTGTTCTCATGTATCCATGGTCTCTGAGCAAGCGTTGAAAGATGTATCAGAGTCTATAATGTTAAAATTGGCTTCAGTCTTCCAATCATCTATCTCTAAGGGCAACACTATGGAGCCTAAGGCCTATTGACCTCACTTTTGGAGTGCTGATTCAATCTTCCCACCTTAAACTTAGGAGTCTTCTAGGCACTAAGACTTTCCTAGTCATAAGATACTTCTAACATTTAGGTAAACATTTAACTTAAGCCTAAAGACTTAGAAGGGTTAACCATAGGAATAGGTTATGCTTTAGGTTTTTGGTTGCATTTAGAATCAGTGTAAAAAAAGAAATGTAAAGTGAATCATGAATTCGAATACTTTATTGTTGTTTGGTTGTGTGTAAAGTAAATACATGGAAACTACTTTTACATTTGGTTGGATGAATGCAAAGTAAATCTTTGTATTACGAATACTTTATATATAAATTAATTACAATTTATTCACTAATTAATGTATTCAATTAAAAATAAATATATATTAAAATACAAATAAATTATAAATAAAATTTTTCTTGACTAAAAATAAATAAAATCAAATACAAATATAATGTATTTCGAATATTTAATTATTAGTAATAGGAAAAAATAATTAATAGGAATTTTTATTAAATAAATTAATCATCAAGTTATGATTTAATATTTATTTATTAAATAATTTTTTTTAATAAATAGTTTACTCATTAATTATTTTTTTGCTAAATAAATTAAAATTTAATAATTATTTTAATTTTTTTTATTTATCATAAATTATTTATCATCAATTTGAATAAATATAATTATATTTATTAAATTATAATTAAGCTATAAAAAAATCGAAATCGAAAAAAAAATTTTTTTTTTTCCAGAAAAATAATATTATTTGGAAATCTCGTTTGGCCAAAATGAAAAAAAAAAATTTTTTTTCCCATTTTTCCCACGCGTTCTGAAAAGAAAAAAATTTTTTTCCCAATTTCTTTCCGTTGGCCAAAAGAAAAAAATTTTTTTTCACGCGTTCTCAGTCTTTGCCCATAATCCATCTCATTTTGATATTTCAAGAATCATAAATATATGGTGTATTTCAAATACCTCAAATAAATCTGATTATTTACTTTACTTGCAACCAGCAGAAAATTTTATAGAATGCATGTAAAGTGAATGCAATACACTCACTTTACTTGCAACCAAACAACCCCTTAGTGATTAGGATAATCCACCTACCATACAACCCAAATCAAATCCTTGTTCAACTTCTCAAAGAAAACCTCAAGTTCAATTAAAACATCAAATTCAAATCAATTTGACCAAATGATTGAAGCCCATGATCAAATCTTAACTTGAAACCACACTGGCATGACTATCCATGGACTTAGCCAAATCTTAATCAATCCAAAATCAATTGATTTTCTCATAATAAATTTATATCTTCAATCATCTTCCTAAATATAAATGAAATCTACATTCAAATGATCAAAACTAAATCAAATTAAATCAAAACCCTTCCTAAACCATATGGCCTATCCTATGGATTTAGCCAAATCTTAATCCAAATTAAATCAAACTCAATTGATTTTCTCACAAATCGATCATATTTTTCAATTATCTTCACAAATTTAAATGAAACATACATTTAAAGCATTAAAACAAAGTCAAACCAAATCAAACTCCAAACCTAAACCACATCACACATCACCATGGACATAGACAAATTCGTTCATTCCAAAACCCAAATTGAATTGATTTTTTAATGAAGCAATTATACCTTCAATAATATTCAAAAAAATAAATGAAATCAACAATCATCAAGCCAAACCAAAATCAACCCAAGTCAAACCCAACTTAACCCTTTTGATTTGAAATGTTCAAATAAACCAAAACCCATTTGAACCCAACACAATTGTAATTGAATTTATATATCAATCCCAAATCCATATATAAAACCAACTAAATTAAACTCAACCCAAAATCAAGCCAACTAAACCCAATTGGTCCACTTGACCAAAAATGGCCAATTTGGCCTATTTGAGCCAAGTTCTAATCCTACCCAAATTGGATTGAACCAATCCCATCAAAACCTCCCATCATGATAGTTGATCGCCCTAGGTTGATCAATTATCATAAATTGGGTCAAACCAAGTCAAGTTGGTCATTTGACCAAGTCAGCCCCTTAACCCAAATGAACCCAAACTTGCCAAATTGCAACCTAAGATAAATCTCTTGAAACCAATGATTCATACAAAATCAATACTTGAATATGACTTGACCTTCAATTGACTGAAACCAAACCCAATTGGCCCTCTTGACCCAAGTTCACCTAAATTGAGCTAAAAGACCAAATTGGTTCACAATAAAATATAAGCCAAATTGATTGTTACTAATGCCTCAAGTTCATTCCAAATTGATTGTTGAACTTGAGCAAAGCCATGATGGGACCCAATTGAACCCAATTGACCTACTTAGCCAAAATTGACCTAAAAGTTCAAGTTGGTCAAATCAAAACCAACACCCAACCCAATCCAATTTGGCCATTTGGTCAAATTGGTCAACTCCATTTGACTCAAATGAATTCAAATGAGCCAAAATCAAATCTAACTAAACCAAACCAATTGAGCGAAAACATCACAAATGATCATATGAACTTGACCCAAACCTTGGTTTGACCCAATTTGACTAATTGGTTGATCCAACCTAATAATTTGACCTAAATAAGTCAGGCCAACCTAACCAAATCAACTCCAATTGACTTGAAATTTGAGCTAACTCACTTTTGGCTCATTTCAAATCTACCCAAATCAAATCCAATGCCAAATGATCATTCGACCCTTGATCAAGGGGCATCACATGAGATAAATCACCGTGTAAGTGGTCATTTCCATTCCTTGGCCACTTGCTACTCTCTAATGGTCCACTGCACTAAGGACCTTGCCCAATCAATGAGTGGTTGGGTTGGCCATGACTTTAAGTGAAATCACCTCACCTCCTCATTGGAGCATTTGAAACACATAAGACATCCATGATTCCTTCTTGGCCACCTCCTTGAGAATAACCAGTGAGCTTCGCCTCCTCCCACACTACCCACAACTCCCTAAGATGGTCGGACAGCCACTAGAAGACAAACTCGATCCCACCATCCAATCAAGATGAATTTGGGTATACATACCCCCTCATTTCTACCCAAATACAGATAAAAATCATTACTCGGAGCCCTAGCTACCCAAGATAAGTCGCTAGAGCCATTCCCTAAGCTCGTAAGCTCATTCCTCGATCAAAAAATGCTATTCTCGTCCGTCCTGAAATAGGACTCTCCCATTTTCGACCTAACTTCCCCATTTCTCCATCAAACTCAAATTAACTTTGACGCACCTTTCCTAGGCCACCTTCGAGCAAAAAAACATCTCCCAAGCTTCAGCATCGAGGTTGGACTTTGATTAAAATCCAAATCATAGTTAAGAACATCAATTGATCCAATTGCTGCTAAATAGGGCTTCATCTCCACTAGATGAAGCTTCCTCAATTGTTCGAGCCACCGATCTTGAGCTCCAATGAAGTATGCTTCCAAAATTGATCCTTAGGCAAAAATGGGTTGGAGCTTTTTAAAGAAAACTTGCATCTCATGTGATCTTGATGTTGGATCCCCTCCAATCAATGTCGTGAAGGTGTGGGATCCTTTTGGAGTTGATCTGAGCTTGGGTAATCTCGAATCAAGTGAGTAATGGCAGACGGACTAAATTCTCCCTCACTTGCGTGACATTAGATCATGCACTGTCTATTCCTCGTGATCAAAATGGACAATCGTGATTACCCACTAGATCGATTTGATTTAAACCTATTAAGTTGTGCGATTAATCGTAATCTCGAATGAGAATGAAAAGCGTTAAGCGATAGGTCTGAGTTAGATAAGTTTTAAGTAGCCAATCCATTAACATGGAAAGCATAGCGTCGATGCCTTTGGAACCAATAGGATTTGGCTTAAGTAATCATTTTTAATGGCTGAAACTTCTAAAAATAATAAAATATCATAGAGAAATAAAAAAATGAAAATAAATACTCATTTTAAAGGTATTTTATAGGAGAATTAATCTAAAATGATTTTAACTAATTTTGAATAGTAATTAAGGTTTAATTAAATTTTAATTATAAAATTTATTAGCTTAATTACTCCTTAATTACTTGAGCAATTAATCCCAAATTTTGTGGGTTAATTTAATGGGGTGACCTCTGCCTCCCATACTTTCCTTGGGATTTATTGCTCACTTAAATAGAAAAATTGACTAATTAAACCTTAACTACTATTTTAAGTTAATTAATGATTAATCCCATTATAACAATTTGGATAATTAAGTTTATTAATCATTATTTTAGCGTAAGTGAACTAAGGAATAGGGTTGGGACCCATTTCCAAGTTCATTTCACCCTTTTAAAATGAAATATTTAACTAATTAATTAAATCATAATCAAACTAAAATCATAATCATGAGATTAATTTTAGGTATTTTAACCTAAAGGAATTTTAATAGTGGTTAGTCCACATGTGTGGAAAACCATAAGGGTAATTTATTAAGTCCCTTAATCTAATTAACCAAATCATGAGCAAATTTCATTAGGCCGCTTTTATTTCATAGGATCATTGCAAATTTATATTCCATGCATATCATGTTGGCTAATAATTATTTAGTTAATTACTTTAAAGTGACATAGGTAAGGGTAATTAATTCATCTAATTAAGGGTTCAACTTAATTAAACCATAAAATTCACTTAATTACATTTCCTTAAATTAAATCGGTGATGATTTCTCTTCTCTTTAAATCAAATCAAATCCAAAACTTAATTAATAAAGAAGCTTTGGGTTTTAAAATAATTTTATTTGATTTGATTGTCCTTAAGAATTAGTTTGGTTAAATGAATCACATGCTTATATTTGATTGTCTTCTTTCCAATCATGTTAAATTTGATATGTCATTTGAATCCATGCATCCATCTTTTTAAAATCAATTAAAATAAAATGGATTTCCTTTATGTAAGCTTGTTTCTTAATTTAATATATGCATGGCTATTATCCTATTATATCCAAATGCATTTTCAAAAGCATATAAATGAATAATAATATATGTTATGATGCTAGTTATAAATACATAAGAAATTCATGTGCTTATAGCTTAAGTGTATGAATGTTGGGTTCTCTTTCCTCTATTCATGTGTTGATTTATATGAGATTGAATGGTAATGGGTATATAGTCTGGACATCCCGGGAACATGAGACTTTAGCTAGCCCCAAGGAGGTCATTTGATTACCTCACTTCCTTGGTTTGTTACTTGGTTGATGAAATCGAAAGGAAGAAATGTTGAATCTTAATTTGTTCTCTGTTAAAGAAAAACCAAAAACCCTAAACCCTAAACTAAAACCTAAATAACATACCACAACCATAAACCACAAAAAGCCTAAAACCTAAACCTAAAATAAAATAAATAAATAAAAAAACCTAAACTTAAATTAAATAAAACTAAACTAAAACCTAAACTTAAATAAAAAATAAATACAATAAAAATAAAACTAAATTAAAATGAAATAAATAAAAAACCTAAACTAAACTAAAAAATAATAAATAAACCTAAATAAAATAAAACGATGTAAAATAAAATAAAACTAAATAAACAAATAAACCTAAAAATTCTAAAATAAATGAAAAATAAAAACACTAAAAAAAAAATAAATTTAAAATATACAAAATAAAATAAAGTACTAAAATAAATAAAACCTAAACTAAATAAACTAAACTTAAACCCTAAATAACTAAATAAAAATAAAATAAAACTAAACTTTAAGAAAACCTAACCTAAACCAAACCTAAACCTATAAAATAAAACATAAAAATAAAACTAAGAAAAATAAACATAAATGTTGAACACAGAGAACTAAATAAAAAAAACTAAAATAAATAAACCTAAATGATATAAACTAAAATAGATATAAAAAAAATAAATAAAAAACTAAATAAATATAAACTTACTGGTTTTTTTTCTAAATAAGATGCAGGCCTTAGGCCCTAGGCCCATGAATATGAGCCCTAGGA
Organism: Cymbidium sinense; assembly: GCA_021442155.1. Lineage (NCBI taxonomy): Eukaryota > Viridiplantae > Streptophyta > Magnoliopsida > Asparagales > Orchidaceae > Cymbidium > Cymbidium sinense. The sequence continues at coordinate 72,175 of JAKCPB010001823.1, read as the reverse complement.
GCACCTAGGCCTAGACCTAGGCCCTAGGCCCCTGAAGGGCCCACAGGCCCTGGGCCACTGGGCACTAGGCCCTAAACAGGCACTGGCCCTGGGTGGGCCACTGGGCCCTGACTGACCTGACCACCAGGCCACACCTGCCACTGGGCTCTGGGCTCTGGGCCCACTGATCCAGGCCCTGAGTCCTGGGCCCCAGAGCCGATTGACCCCAGACTGAGCTGGCACTGGGAGAATGACTGGGCCAGGCCCTAGATCAGCCAGGCCACTGAGGCCAGAATACTGAGAGCTTTGATCCTGGGCCCTAGGCAGACTAGGCTGGGCCTTGGGCCCTGGGCCACAAGGCCCTGGCCTAAACCCAGACCTAAAGCCTAAAACCAAAAAGGAAACTAAAATAAACCAAAATAAAATAAAATAAAAAGAACCTAAATAAAGAAAAAAAATTAAAATAAAATAAAATCTAAAACAAAAAATAATAAATAAAATAAAATAAATAAATAAATCAAAACCTAAACTAAACTAAAAAATAAAATAAACCTATGAATTGAAAAACTTAAATAAAATAAAAACTAAACATAAAATAAAAATAAAATAAACCTAAAATAAAATAAAAAAAATATCTAAATAAAAACCTAAACTTAAAATAAAAATAAAAGAAACAAAATAAAATAAACCTAAATCTAAACTAAAATAAATAAAACCTAAACCTAAACTAAAAATAAACTTAAAATAAACCAAATAAAACCTAAAACCTAAACCTAAAAGATAAATGATTAAAATAAAACCTAAACCTAAAAAAATAAACTAAAAGTAAAAAAATAAAAAAAAAATAAAAAAAATGAAAATAAATAAAAAATAAACTAAATCTAAACAAACCTAAACCAACTGGTTTATAATTTTAAAAAAAAATATAAACCTAAAATCTAAGGCACAAACCCTACCACTGACTATAACCCTAAACCCCCCACCTAAATCAAACCTAAACTAAAACCCTAAGCCTAAAGCATAATCCACAAACCCTAAACCCAAACCCTAAACCTTGAACACTAAACCCTAATAAACCTAAACCATAAAGCCCAAACAACAAAGTTATACCTAAAGTAACTAAATAAATTAAAAAATAAACCTAAACCTTAGAACCTAATAAATGTAAACCTAAACCTAAACCCTAAGAATGGACAAAACCATGACGGCAGAAACATCACTATTAGGCAGGATCAGTCTAGATCTGGCGGAGGCAGCGATTATTGCAGTGGTGGTGGGGGATATGAAGGTGCTGTTGGATATGGAGGTGGAGGTTGGAGCAGTGGATGTTATGGAGGCGGGAAGAGCGACGGAAGTTACAGCTATGGTGGTGGCAAAGGGATGGCGATATGATGTGTGCTCATTTTGATCTATGTAAACTTGTGTCTTAGAAAACTTGGTGTGTTATGTGGTTCATGAAATCAAAAAGAAGAAGTGTTGAATCAGAATTTGTTCTCTATTAAAGAAAACTAAAAACCCTAAACCCTAAACACTAAACCCTAAACCTTAAACCCTAAATCATCTCTAAACCTAAACCAAACCTAAACCCCATAACTAAACCCCTGTAAACTCACCTCCTAAGTAGTACCCCATGCCTACCCTAACCCTCATAACCCCAGGCTAAACCACAAATCACAACTAAAACTAAAGCTAAACTAAATCACAAAATAAAATAAATCAAAAATCAAAATAAAATAAAATAAAATAAAATAAAATCAACTAAACTACACGGACTTGGCGTGTACATAATTAAAAATAAAATAAAATAAAAAAACTATAAAGATAAATAAAACCTAAACTACTAAATAATAAATAAACCTAAAAGAAAAACATAAATATAAAACTAATGTAATGGATAAAATAAACTTAAAAGATAAAATAAAATATAAACCAAATGAGCACAAAAAATAAACATAAAATATAAATCCTAAAAATAATTAAAAGAAAATAAAACCTAATATAAACAAAATAAAAATAAACCTAAACTAAACTAAACTAAAAAAACAAATACCTAAACCTAAACTTAAAATAAATACCTAAATCTGACTAAATAAAATAAATAAAAATAAACTGAACTACTAAAAGCCTAAAATGTACCTGCAATAAAACCTAAAGGCACAAACCTAAAAGATAATATAAAACCTAAACTAACCAAAAAAAAGATAAAAAATAACCTAAACCAAAAAAAATAAAAATAAAAATAAGAAAATAAACTAAAATGGAAAGAAGCACAAAATGAAACTATGAGCCAAAAATAAAGTAAATGAACTTGGAAAGATAAATAATGGATTAAATTAGGCAGGTGGATCCACAGGCCTAGGCCATGACACTGGGCCCTGTGACCCCGGCCTGACCTGAGCCCAGGCGATCCTGACACTGGGTTGAGGCCCTGACTGGAGTCCTGGGCCCTGAGCCCCAGGGCCCTGGGCCCTGGGCCACAGTGACCTGGGCCCTGGGCTTGACCTGGAGTCCTGGGCCTGAGCCTGACTAGGCTCTAGGCCCACAGGTGGGCCCTGGGCCACTGGGCTAGGCCACAGAAAGGAGCAGGCCCACTGACACTGGTACTGGGCCAAAGACCCTGGGCCCTAGGCTGGTGCTGCCAAGATGGGCCCTAGGCCACTGACCTGGAGTCCACGGACCTGACCTGGGCCAGCAGGCTGGGCGTTATGTGGCCAGAGTCATGGGCTCTAAGAGCTCTACAGGCCACTGAGCCCAGGCCATGGATCCTGGGACCTGGACCCAGCCCTGGGCCCTGGACACTGGTTGAATATAGGTGGCCTAATGAAGGCTCAGGCTAAAAGGAGCTGAGTTAAGGCTTGAAGATAGATAGATAAAGGCCTGGCCAAGAATAAATGATGATAAAATGAAATAAAAAAATGTGCCCTGGGCCACTGAGCTGGGCCCTACTGGGCCACACTGAGGCCTAAGATCTGGGCCTTAGGCCCTAGGCCATGAGCCACTGACCTGGGCCACTGGAGGTCCCAGGCCCTAGTGATGGGCCCTCATGTCATTAAACTGAGCTAAAAGCAATGCAAGATCCTGAGCACGGACTAAAATAAATAAGAAATAGATAAAATAAAAAAAAATAAAATAAAAATAAATAAAAACATAAACCTGAAGCCTAAACTAAACTTAGGCTAAAAAGAAAATAAATAAAATATAAAAACTAAACTAAACTAAAATAAATAAAAACTTCAATTAAAATAAAAAAAATTAAATACCTAAATTAAAAAACTAAACCTAAAATAAAAATAAAATAAAAATAAAATAAAATAAAATAATAACTAAGTAAAAGAAAATCATAAATAATAAACCTAAAATAAAACATAAAATAAATAAAAAAATAAATCTAAACTAAAATAAATAAAATAAAACTAAACTAAGCCAAAGCTAAACTTCATAAAATAAAATAAACTAAAAAAACCTAAACCTACTAAAAAAAAATAAATTCAAAATAAACTAAAATAAAATCTAAAACCTAAATAAAATAAAATAAAACCTAAACTTAAAGGTTATAAATAAAAATAAAACCTAAACTTAAAAAAATAAAATAAAATAATACTAAACTAAAAAATAAACTTAAACTGGACTTAAAAAAATAAACTAAAATAAATAAACTAAATTAAATAAAAATAAAATAAACCAAATCAAAATAAAATGAGATAAAATAAAATAGATAAAAAAAAATAAATAAATAAACTTACCGGGTTTACATGAATTTAAAATAAATAAATAATTAATTAAAAAAACCCCACTGAGCCACAAAAACCAGGCAAACCATACTCAGCCCTGACCCTAGGCCAAACAGACCCACAAACCATAGCCTAAACCCACAGGCCCTTCACAAAAAAACTGAGCCTTAAAGGCCACTGGGCCCTGGGCTTGGGCCACACAGAGTTGGCTGGGCCCAAACTGAGGCTAGGCTGAGCCCACTGAGCTGAGCCACACAGGCCTAATCTAATACTAAGGCCAGATCTTGGGCCCTGATCCTTCAGACCACAAATCTGGGCTGAGCTACACCTAAAAAAGATAGATCTTAGGCTAAGGCTGACCAAAGGATAATAACTAAAGGTAAAAGAATAAAACATAAACTAGATTAAATAAAGTAAACTGGAACAAAACCTAAACATAAAATAAAAATAAGATAAAAATAAGACCTAAAAAATAAATAAAATAAAAAACTAAAAGAATAAAAAAATAATAAAATAAAAAAACTAAACTAAGATCATGAATCAAAATAAAATAAAATAAACTAAACCTAAAATAAAATAAAATAAAGATAAAATAGTTTAAACCTAAGATAAAATAGGCTGAGCCTTAACTAAATAAGATAAATAAAAAAAAAACCTGATCTAAACTAAATTAAACTTAAAGTAAATAAAATTAAACCTAAAAAAAATATAAACCTAAATCTAAACTAAAAATAAAATAAAGACCAGATCATAAATAAAATAAATAAAACCTAACTAAAATAAAAATACCTGAGCCCTAAAATAAAGTACAAATACTGAGCCATAAACCTAAACTGAGCTAAACCCCAGTGACTAAGCCCAGGCCACTGGGCCCTAACCCCAACCTGGGCCGAGGCCATAAAAGGCCACCAAGATCAACCACTGGGCCCTAAATCTTGGGCTTTAGGCCAGAGCCTAGGCTGGGCCCAGGCCTGACATTGAGCCCTAGGCTTAAAGTTTTAAATGATAAGATCAGCCAGGCCCTAACATAAACCCCAGACCCTGACCACTGCACCTAAAAGCTAAAAACCTCTAAACTAAAATATAACAAACCCACACACTAAACCACAAAGAAAGCTAAAGCTAAGAAAATAACCTAGAAATAAAATAAATAAAGAACCTAAAATAAAATAATAAAGATAATAAAATAAAGCATAAACTAAACCCAACCTAGGCAAACCTAAACTAGCTATAAAGATCAATAAATAAAAATAAAACTAAAATAAAATAAAATAAATAAATGAATAAATAACTAAATAAAATAAAGAGTAAACTGGATAAAATAAAATAAATTGAAAATAAATATAAAAACAAAATAAAATCTAAACCTAAATAATAAACCTAAAATAAAACTTAAAATAAATAAAAATAAAACCTAAACCTAAACTAGAAAAAATGAAAACCTATAATAAAAATAAAATAATCTTAAACTTACACTAAAATTAGCTAAACTTAAATAGATAAATCCTATACCTAAACATAAAATAAACTAATCCTAAACCTAAACATAAAATAAACTAAATAAAATAAAATAAACTAAAAATAAATGTAAACCTAAACAAAAAAATAAAACATAAATATAAACCTAAAATAAAAATCTAAAACCTAAACCTAAAAAAAATAAAATAAAAACCAAAAAATAAAAATAGAACCTAAACCTAAAAAATAAAATATAAATAAAACTAAACTAAAAATAATCCAAAACTTAAACCTAAACCTAAAAAGTACTCTAAAATAAAAAAGTAAAACAAAAATAAATAAATAAAAATAAAAATAAAGCGAAATGAAAATGAAAATAAAATAAACTATAATAAATAATAAAATAAACTAAATAAACTACACCAATTTAATTTTAAAGTAAAAATAAAAATAATAAAAAATGAAAAAATCACTGACCTGAGCCACTAAACAAGTGACCCCAAGACCCCTGGGTCTGACCACAGGCCACTAAGATCTTACCATACCACTGGGCCCTAGCATTATCCAAAAGGCATTGAGCACCGGACCTGGGCCACTGGGCCCCAGGCTCAAACCATGAGCCACAGAGCCCCAGGCCCACAGGCCCCACTGACCTGGGCTCCAGGCCAAGCCCTGGGCCCCTCAGGCCCTTGGGCCCTTGACCTAAATGGGCCACACAGGCCAAAGATAATGAGGCTGAAATGAGCCACTGAGCCCGCAAACCACTGAGGCCCTGAAACAGATCCTGAGCAGCCCTGATCCCACTGAGCCACTGAAATCTTAACCTAAAACTAAAGCCTAAACTAAAATAAAGATAATAAAAAGAAAAACTAGCTAAATAAAATATAAGAAAAGAAAAATAAAGCTAAAACCTGAGCTGAACATAAAGATAAATTAAATAAAAATAAAATAAGATAAATAAAACATAAACTAAAGATAAAAAAATATTAAACCTAAGATAAGATGTCATAAAGAAAAATTAAACATAAGATAAAATAAAATAAACCTAAAATAAAATAAAATAAAGATAAAACTAAAAAAATAAGCAAATAAAAAAAATAAATATAAAATAAACCTAAAAATAAACCTAAAATAAAATAAATAAAACAAACTAGCGTAAAGCTAAAATATCTTGAAACTAAAATAAATAAAACTGAGCTAAACTAAATTAAATAAAAAAAAAACAAAAAATAAACCTAAACTAAATTATAAACTTAAAAATGAACCTAAAAATAAAACCTAAACTAAAAAAAACCTAAACCAAACCCAAAAAATAAAATTAAAACCTAAACCGAGATAAAATAAAAATAAAACTCGACTAAAATAAACATAAACTGGCTACTAGAGCCTAAAGATTTAAAATAAAATATAAAAAATTTAAAATAAATAAATTAAACTAAATAAAAAATAAAATAAATTAAAATAAATAAAACATAAAATAAATAAAAAAATAAAATAAAGAATGTTGGATCAGATTAATTCTGTAAAATACTAACCCAAAGACCCTAGGCCACTAAACCTAGATCCTGAGCTCTGACCACTGGACCCTAGGCTTCGAGACCACTGGGGCCAAAGCCTAACCTTAACCTAAACCCAAATAAAACCACAAACCCCATATCATACTGCCAAAACAAATACAAATCCAAGAAACTCAAACCCTAAACCTAAAAAGCTAAAAGTTAAACTAAACTAAATAAAACCTAAAATAAAATAAATAAATAAAATTGAAAAAATAAAATTAAAAATAAAATTTAAACATAAATAAATCTAAATGATACCATAAAATAAAATAAAAATAGAAACTAATTTAAAATAAAATAATTAAAATAAACTAAAAATAAAATCATAATAAAATAAAACTAAACTTAGATAAAAATAAAAAATAAAATAAAATAAAATAAAATAAAAACTAAATAAAATAAACCTAAACAATAAACTAAAATAAATAAAAAAAAAAAACCTAAACTAAAAAAAATCTAAATTTAAATAAATAAAAAATAAACTAAATAGACTAAACTAAAATAAATAAAACCTAAACTTAAGATTTAAAATAAACTAAACTAAACCTAAACATAAAATAGATAAAATAAACTAAAAATATAAACCAAAACATAAACTAAATAAAATAAACTAAACTAAAATTAAACCCCAACTAAAAATAAAACCTAAAAAAAACTAAAGAAAACAAAACCTAAACACGAAAGATAAAATAAAATCCTAAAACTAAACATAAAAAATAAAAGAAAACTGAAACATAAAATAAGATAAAATGGGTATGCCAAAAATAAATCTAAACCTAAACTGAAAACTTAAAATAAACTAAAATAAAAGGCCTAAGATAAAATAAATGACTAATAAATAAACTAAACTAAATAAATATAAAAAACCTAGATCAAAGATAAAGATTAAAGATAAACTAACAAATAAACATAAAATAAATAAACATGTCTTGGTTTGTTTGATTTGAAAGACTAAAATTAAAAAGGCCCTGACACTGAGCCCTAGGCCTTGAGGTCTAAGCCACTGCACTTGCCACTGAGCCCTAGGCTCTGGGCCCTGAGCCCTGGAGCCACTAGGCAGTGAGCCCTAGCAGGCCCTAAGGCGTAGGACCCCGATCTGAGCCCCAGACCAGCTAAGCCGGGAGGCCCAAGGCCTAGACCCTGGGTTCCAGAGGCTCTGGGCTCAGGCTCTAGGCCCCTGGGCCCAGGCCCTAAAACATAAAAAACTGGACCCTAGATTAATTGACTTAAAAATAAATAAATAAAACCACAGCTAAATAAATAAAAAATAAACTAAATTCAAAACTAAACTAAACCTACAAAATAAAATAATGTAAAAAATAAACTAAACTCAAATAAGATAAAGAAAACCAAAACTAAACAAAAAAAATAAAATAAACCTAAAAATAAAAAACATAAATAATATAAAAATTAAACATAAAATAAAAAATAAAATAAAATTGAAATAAAATAAAATATAAACTAAATGAAAACCTAAACCTAAAAAATAAACCTAAAAAATAATAATAAATAAAACTAAACCCTAAACTAAAATAAACCTAAAATAAACAAAATAAAATAAACTTAAACTAAGAACTAAAATAAATGGAACCTAAACCAGACCAAAAATAACCTTACTAAATAAAATAAAATAAATTAAAAAAAACCTTTACCTAAATTAAAAAATAAAATCTTAAAATAAACCTAAAATGAAAACATAAAACTTAAACCTAAGATAATAAAAAAAAAAGCATAAACCTTAAGAAAAAATCTAAACCTAAAAATAAAATATAAGTGGACTAAAAATATAAAACCTAAAACATAAACAAAATAAAACTAAAATAAAACCTAAACTAAAATAAGTAAAACATAAAATAAAATAAACCAGACTAAAATGAAATAAAGAAAAAACTTAAATAAAGAAATAAAACATAATATAAAACAAGATAAATAAAAGAAATGGCTAAATAAACTAGGCCTGTGGGTTTGCTTAGGTTTAAAAAATGCCACAAACCCCCAGGCCCTGGAGTCTAACAAACAATCAGAGGCCACAGGCCCTGAGCCCACACAAGGCCACAAGCCCTGGGCCTGAGCCCTGGGCTGGTGGGCCAGCCAGGCCCAAAGCCAATGAGGCCACTGGGCCCTGGGCCCTGGTGACCCTGAGCTGGGACGTTTAGGCCACTGAGCCCTGGATCTTGAGCCATGAGCCAAGGGCCACACTGGCTCTAGGCCCCACCAAGACCACTCAGGACCAGGCTGAGGCATGGCCAGAGGCCTGGGCCTGAGCCACTGATCACTGAGCCTAGGCCACTGAGCCATGGCAGGGTGCAGGCCCTGAGCAGGCCACTGAGCCACTGATCACTGGGCCACAAAAGGGGCTGACCTGAGAGCTGGCATGAAATAAGTAAATCTAAAGGTAATAAAAAATCTACCTAAATGGATAAAATGAAACCAAGACTAAAACCTAAATCTAAAAATAAAATAAACTAAACTAATGAAATGACTAAAATTAAATGAATGAAGCAAACTAAATAAAAATAAATTAAACCTGGAATAAAATCTAAAGAAAATAAAAACTAAACAAAAATTAAAAAATAAAATAAACCAAAAATAAACATAAAATAAAATAAAATAAAAAATAAACATAAAAATAAACCTTAAAATAAAACTTAAAAATAAATAAAAAATAAAATGTAAACCCTAAACTAAAAAAACCTAAAATTAATTTAAAAATAAAATAAACAAAATAAAAAAAACCTAAACCTAAACTAAAATAAAGTAAACTAAATAAATAAAACCTAAACTTAAACCTAAATTAAATAAAATAAAAAAACTAAAATAAATCTAAACTAAACTAAATAATAAAATTAAAAATGAACCTAAAATAAAACCTAAAACCTAAACTAAGAAAAAAACCTAAACTAAACCAAAATAAAAAAAATAAAACCTAAACAAAAAAAAAATTAAAATAAAAATAATACTCAACTAAAAAATAAACCTAAACCTAAAAAATAAACTAAAATAAAAAACCTAAAGTAAAATAAAAAAACATAAAATAAATAAATAAATAAACTAAAAGTTAGATAAATAAAAAATAAAACTAAGCCTAAACTAAAATAAACTAAACTAAAATAAAAAAAATAGAAACTTAAACCTCCAATAAACTAAACCAAAACCAAAACATAAACTAAATAATAAACTAAAATAAATAAACTAAAATAAAAAAACTTAAACCTCAATAAACTAAACCAAAACCAAAACATAAACTAAATAAAATAAAATAAACTAAAAATAAACTTAAACCTAAACATAAAATAAATGAAATAAAAGAAACTAAAATTAAACCTAAACTTAAACCTAAAAAATAAAATAAATCTAAACTAAATAAAATAAAAATAAATGAGCGAGGATGGATACTAAACTGAACCCTAAACCTCAAAAATAAATTAAAATAAAAATGTAAAATAAAATAAATAAACTAAACTAAATAATAATAATAATAGACCTAAATAAAAATAAAAAATAATATAAACTAAAATAAATAATAAATAAAATAAATAAACCTAAAACTACCATTTGCTTAATTTTAAAAAATTAAAAATAAATATAAAAACCTTAACCTAAACCTAAAATGGGCCTAAAATCTAAACCACACCTACCAAAATCATAAATCTTTCCATGCACCACATACCTGACACAGGCCTAAAATCTTAAATCCTAAACCACTCAAATCTCAGTATGGACCACTGAAACCCTACCACAAAGCGTGACCTAAACTAAATTAACAAAATAAAATAAATAAATAAAATCTAAACTAAATAAAGATAAAAATATATTAAAATCAAAACCTAAAGCTTAACCTAAAATAAAATATAATAAAATAAAACTAAACTCAAATAAAATAAATAAAACCTAAACTAAACTAAAATTACAAACCAAAATAAAAATATGAAAAATAAAGAAAACCTAAACATAAAAGAGAATAAAATAAACCTAAAATAAAATAAAATAAAACCAAACCTAAAAAATAAATATAAAATAAATAAAAGAAAACTAAACCCTAAAAAAAAAACCTAAAGAAAAATAAAATGAGACCTAAACTAAAGCTAAAATAAAACTAAACTAAAATAAATAAAACGAGACTTAAACTATTATAAACTAAGCCAAAACCTAAAATAAATAAAATAAAATAAACTAAAATGGACACATACATAAATTAAAATATAAAACTAATAATAAACCTAAAGATGAAAAGACCTAAACCTAAAATAAGTGAAACCTAAAACTAAAATAAAAAATAAAACCTAAACCTAAAAAATAAAATAAAACTAAACTAAAAGTGAAAAAGCAAACTAAAGCTAAAAAAAAATACTAAAATAAAACTTAAAAGATTAAATGAGCTTATAAATAAATAAACTAAATAAAAAAATAAAAAATAAACAAATAAAATAAAATAATAAAATAAATAAAATAAACTAAATGCCTGGGTTTGCTTGATTAAAAGATCATGAGCCCCAGACCACTAAACTCTGAGCCACGACTAGGCCTTGAGGCACTGATCCAGATCTGGCTGAGCCTGAGCCCACCCCAGGCTGGGCCAGGCCCTGGGCCACTGGCCTGACAGCCCAGGCCCTGGGCTCTGAGCCACTGAGTTGTGGGCCAAGATGTTGGATCTTAGGCGTTAAGTGACCAGGCAGAGCCCTGGGGAGCACTGAGCCACTGGGCTAGGCCCTGAGCCCTGGCACTTCAGGCCACTGGCTGACCTGAGCCTGGGCCGCTGGGCCCTGGAATCTGGACCCAGGCAGCCCAGATTAGGCTTGCGTTGGGCGACCCACCAGGCCACTTTAGTCATCTGAGCCCGAGATCCTGGAGCCTAAGGCCAGGCCCTGGGCCCTGAGCAAAGGCCACAAGGCTGAGAAGGCTAGATAAAGCTAAAATAAAATGGATAAAGGCATAAATAGATGATAATATGGACCTGGCTAACTGAGCCCTAAAAAGGCAAGATAAGATAGCTAAGATAAGATAAAATAAGCATAAAGGAAAGAAATAATGTGATAAAATAAAGAGATAAACTAAATAAAAAATGTAGCCTAAAAATAAAAATAACCAAGGCCTCTAAACCTAGGCACAAGATAAAGAAATATGATCAAGATAAAATAAACTAAACCTAAATAAAATGGACTAAACTAAAATAAATAAACCTAAACCTAAACCTAAAGTAAAGAAGATTAAGCCTAAAGCTAAATGGATAAGATAAAATAAACTAAAAATAAACCTAGGCTAAACTAAAAATAAAACCTAAAATTAACCAAAACCAACCTAAAAAAAAAAATAAAAAACCTAAACTAAATAAAAAAAAAAATGAAACCTAAACATAAAAATAAAATAAAGAAAAAAACTCAGCTTAAAATAGACTTAACCAAAAGACCTAAATCTAAAATTAAAATAAAATTAAAACTAAACTAAAATAAATAAAGTAAACTAAATAAAAATATGAAATAAACATAAATAAAAATATAAAATAAAATAAACTAAAATAAATAAATAATAAATTAAATAAACTAAATAAACCTAAACTGTCGGTTTACTTTAATATTTAAACAGTCACAAACCCTAAACTCTAAACCCTAAAACCCAAAACCACAAAACAAAACCTAAACTAAACTAAATAAAACTAATAAATATGTAAAAAAACACTTAACCTAAATAAAATAAATAAAATAATATAAAATAAAACCTAAACTAATACATAAACTTAAACATAAAAATAAAATAAAATAAATTAACAAAAATAACTAAAATAAATAAATAAAAATGTAAACTAAACTAAAAAATAAAATAAACCTAAGAATAAAAAACCTAAATAAGATAAAAATTGAAGAAAGGCCAATTCGATCTACTGCTTATGGAACTGTGTCATTACTGTAGAGATGATCCTAGTTACCTATTTTTGATTTGCTCTATGCATGCTCATTTTTTATCAATGTCATCCTTTATGCCTTAGAAAAGTTACTATGTTTCTTGGTTGATGAAATCAAAAAGAAGAAATGTTGAACCTAAATTGCTCTATGTTAAAAAAAACCAAAAACCCTAAACCTTAAACTAAAACTGAACCACACAAAACCTAAAACTAAACCCTAAACCTGAGCCCTAAACCTAAAATCCCAAACCATAAAGCCTAAACCCCTGAGCCCAAACCCAAACCACAAACACTAAAATCCTAAACCCTGACCCTGGGCTCTAGAAAGGCCCCCTATATACCTAAATCTTAAACCCTGAGCCTTAGGCCCAAAGGCCCTAGGCCTGAGCCATTAACTAGATGGAAACCTAATCTACTAAAGTAAAGGCCTAAAATAAAATAAATAAATAGAGCTGCACTTAAAGATATAAAATAAAATAGATAAAGAAGCAAAACTAAACTACATAAAGGTTATAATAAAATAAAACTACTAAATAAAGATAAATAAAAACATAAACTTAACTAAAAATTAAAAAAGCAAGTGGCTAAAACTAAATCTAAAATAAAATAAGATAAACTTAAAATAAAGATAAAATAAAACTAAATGAAACCTAAACTAAAATAAACCTAAAATAAATAAAAGAAAATAAAAACCTTAAAAAAACCTAAACTAAAATAAAAATAAAATGGACACAATAAACTAAACTAAAGATAAATAAAACTGAAATCTAAACATAAATCTAAAAAAATGGAATTAAAAAAAAACTAAACTTTAAAATAAACTTAAACCTAAACCTTAACCTAAAATATGATAAAAAAAACAAATAAAATAAATAAACTAAAATAAATAAACTAAACAAAATAAAATAAAATAAAGTTAATACAAAAAAATAAAATAAGATAAAATAAATAAAGGTCAAATTAACTAAACTAAACTCTTGGTTTGCTTTGTTTTTTTAAAATAAAAAATAGAGAAAATAAAATAATAAAAGGCTCTGATCTTAGGCCCAAGACTGAGCCTAGAGCTAACCCACTGAGCCTGGGCTGTGGGCTCTAGGCCCAGGGACTGGGCCAGAGCCCTGGGCCACAGGCCACTGGAGTGGGAGCCCTGAGGAGGCACACTGAGCCACAAAGCTAGGCCACTGAGACTGGGGCTGGGCCAGATCCTGACAGCCCCGGACCATGAGGCTCTGAGGCCCTGGGCCCTGATCCACAAAAATGGGCTGTGACCTGGCATAGCAGGTGAGCCATGGGCCTTGGCCTGGATTGACCCAGGCACAAGGCCGGACAGGTTGAAAGATAACCAGACAAGAGGTGACCTGGGCCACTGGGCCGCTGAGGCCCTGGGCCAGGCTGAGCCGCTGGGCCACTGCGCACACAGGCCCTGAGTGGTGATCCTGGGCCCTGGGCCCTAGGCCCAGGCCACTGGGCTCTAGGCCACAAGGCCTGAGCCAAGAGGAGAGCTGAGTCTGGAAATAAGACCTGGAGATTAAGATAAATAAAAATGTGAAACTGATAAAGATAAGATAATAAAGATATGGTAAAAGCCCAGGCTAAAGGCCCTGAGCCAAGACACAAAAATGATAGCTAATAAAAATAAACTAAGAAATAATAATAAACTAGGAAATTAAACCTGGGAATAAAAGCACATGTAAGATCAATTAGGCTTAAAGATAAATTAAAATTAACCTAAAATAGGCCTAAGATAAAATAAAGTAAAATAAACATAAACCTAAAATTAAAGCTTAAAATCTAAACTAAAAAACCTAAACTTAGATAAAATTAAATAAAAAATATAAACTAAACTGAGCTAGATATAAGAGAGAATAAATAAAAGGCCTAAAGCTTAAATCTAAACCTAAACAAAATAAAATAAAACAAGATAAACTAAAATAAACCTGACTAAAACCTCAGAACAATCTAAATAAACCTAAAAATAAAATAAAACCTAAACCTAAACAAAAATAAAAATAAAACCTAAACCAAAAATAAAATAAAACCACAAAATAAACCTGGGCCAGAGGCTAAACTAAAATAAAATAAACCTAAAATAAAATAAACTAAACTAAATAAAATCATAAATTAAAAAGATAAAATAAACTATATTATACTTCTCTTATATTAAACCCCCACTGACCCTAAACCCTACCTCGGCCTAAATCCATCCAAACTCTGCACTTACAAACCCACAAACCCACAACCACAACCCTAAACCTAAAAGAATAAACCACAAAACCCAAAATGCTAAACTTACCTTAAACCCTAACCCTAAACCCTAAACCCTAAACCATAAAGCTAAACCTAAAGTAACTAATAAAATTAAAAAAATAAACCTAAACCCTAAAATCTAATAAACTTAAAACAGAATGGAGGAGCGAGAAGATCACTCAGCAAGGCTCAATCTAGATATTGTGGTGGAGAAGCGGAGGCGGATTAACACAATGGTGGTGGGGATGCGGAGGTCTTTGGTGAATATGGAGGTGGTGGTTGAAGCAGTGGTGGTGATGAAGGTGGGAGGAGAGATGGAGGTTAGAGCCATGGTAGTAGTAGAGGGAGAGATCACGGATATGATGGTGGATCTTGCTACTCGAGAGGCCGGGGTTGTCCTAACGGGAATAAGAGAAACTGAAGAATGATCAATTTGATCTGCTGCTTATGGAACTGTGTCCTTATAGTAGAGACGATTCTAGTTATCTAGGGTTTTTGATTTCTCTATGTGTGCTCATTTTTTATCTATGTTCCCATAAATGTTTTAGAAAACTTAGTGTGTTACTTGGTTGATGAAATCAAAAATAAGAAACATTGAATCTGAATTTGTTCTCTGTTAAAAAGGATAAAAAAATAAAAAACCCTAAATCTTAAACTAAAACTAAAGCCCTAAACCTAAAACCTAAACAATAAACCCTAAACACTAAACCTTAAACCCTAAACCGCAAAACCCTAAACCTTAAACCCTAAAATTAAAACACTAAACCCTACGAAGCCAAACCTAAACATAAAGGACCCAAAGAACTAAAACTAAAACATAAACTAAATAAAACCTAAAAATAAAATAAAATAAATAAACTAAACCAGGAATAAAATAAAATATAAAAAAACATAAACTAAAACCTAAACTACCTAAGATGAGATAAAATAAAAAAAAATAAAAACTAAAACTACTAAGATTAAATAAATAAAAAACTAAACTAAAGATAAATAACAATAAATTAAAATAAAATAAACCTAAAATAAAATAAAATAAAAAAATAAATAAAAGACCTAAAATACCAAAACTTAAAAATAAAACTAATCTAAAGGAAACTAAATCTAAAATAAATAAAATCGACTAAACCAAACTAAAATAAAAAACTAAAATAAATAAAACCTAAACCTAAAATAAACTAAACTAAACCTAAACTAAACTAAATAAAATAAAATAAAATAAACTAAAAAATAAACTAAACCTGGACTAAAGACATAAAAGAATAAACCTAAAATAAAACCTAAACCTAAAAATAAAATAAAAAACCTAAACTGATTAAAAAATAATGCCTAAACTAAAATAAAACAAAATAAATCTAAAAGTAAAGATAAACCTAGAAAGGCTAATAAGATAAGGACTAAACTAAGATAAATAAACTAAGAGAATAAAGTGTATGTAAAATAAAATAAAGCGCATCAGTTAAAATAAAAGGCTAAGATAAAATAAAATAAACTAAGGCTAAGTGAAGCCTACTGGTTTTACTATTTTAAAAGATAAAATAAAACCACAACAGGCTCTAGGCCGAGAAAGGCCAGACCCTGAGCCCTACTGAGCCCTGATCTTGGCCCCAAGCCACTGAGCCCTAGGCACTGACCTAACCCCCTGGGCCATGGGCCCTAGGCTGACCACTGGGCCCTGGGCCCTGGGCTGACCCTAGGCATGACCCTGACCCTGGGCTCTAGGCCCTAAACTAACTGGGCCCACCCACACTGAGCCACTAAATGCCAGGCCCTGACCTAAACCCTAGGCCTTAGATCCTCCCTGATCCACTAAGCGTAAACTAACCTAACCCTACCTAATAAACTTAAACCTAAACTAAACCCTAAGAATGGGTGGGACCGTGATGGCAAGAACATCACCATCAGCCTCGGTTTAGATCACGGTGTTAGAAGCGGTGATTCTCTGTGGTGGTGGGGATCTGGAGTCTTGGTGGATATGGAAGTGGTGGTCAGAGTAATGGTGCTTATAGAGGCGGGAGGAGCGAGAAAGGTTACAACCATGGTGGTGGTGGACAGAGAGATTGAGGCTATAATGGTGGATCCCTCTACTCGAGAGGCCGGAGAGGTTCCGATGGGAACTGGAGAAACTCAGGAATGGTCGAACCGAGCTGCTGCTTATGGAACATTATCTTTATAGTGGAGATGGTTCTAGTTATGTAGGGTTTTTGATTTGCTCTATGCATGCTCATTTTTCATCTATGTCATCGCTTGTGTCTTAGAACATTTAGTATGTTACTTGGTTGATGAAATTGAAAAGAAGAAATGTTGAATCTGAATTTGTTCTTTATTAAAAAAAACTAAACTTAAACCTAAAAAAACCTAAAGTAAAAACCTAAAACCTAAACCTAAAAAAATAAAATAAAACTAAACCTAAACTAGAAATAAAAATAAAACCTAAACTAAAAATAAAATAAAATAAAACTAAATAAAAAATAAACTAAGCTAAACCAAAATCTAAAACTAAAAAATAAATAACCTAAACTAAAATAAAAAAAACCTAAAATAAATAAACTAAACTAAATAAAAATAAAAATATTAAAATAAATTAAATAAACTAAATAATCCTAAACCTTCTTGTTTAGTTAATTTAGAAAAAAAATAAAAATAAAAATAACAAAACAAAGGCCTTGACCACTGAGCCACTCTACCCTAGATCCTAAACCTAGGCCCTAACCTAACCCTGACCTGGGCATTAAACCCTAGCCAGGCCCACAAGGCCTAGCCCTGAGCCCTAAATCCCCAGGCCTAGACCTGAAGGCCTAAAACCTGGACTAGGCTAAATAAACAAAAGTAAAAATAATTCAAAGGTTAAACCAAAGATGAGATGAAAATAAAATAAAAACTTAAGCTAAAATAAAGATAAAATAATTAATAAAATTAAACTAGATAAAGATAAATAAAACCTAAACTAACTAAAATAAAAACCTAAAATGATTTAAAACTAAACCTAAAGAAAGATAAAATAAAACATAGGCACTGAAGAATAAACCTAAAAAACCTAAAATAAATAAAGGCAGAATCCTAAACCTAAGATAAGCTAAAGTAAAGCCTAAACCTACTAAAAAATAAAACCTAAAATAAACCAAAGATTTTAACCTAAAAATAAAATAAAACCTAAAACTATGAGGTAAAATTAAAACCTTTAAAATAAAATAAAATAAAACTATGCTAAAAATAAACCTAAACATAAACCTAAAATTAAAATTTAAAGAAAATAAAACAACCTAAAATAAATAACTAAACAAAATAAACATAAAAATAAAGCTAAATAAAATAAAATAAAATACTATAAAAATAAAATAATACCACTCTAACCCCTAAACCCTGGACCTTGAACCCTAAAACCTAAACCCCAAAACCCTAAACTGCACCCTAATCATCAACCATAAACTCTACCAAACCACCCTAAACCCTAAAACCACACCCTACCACCCTAAACCCTAAACCATAACCATAACCTTAAACCATAAACTCTAAACTAACCCTAAAGCTTAAAACCAAATAAACCTAAACATAAACCCTAAGAATGGGTAGAATCTTGATGGCAGGAACATCACCATTAACTAGGCTCAGTCTAGATTTGGCACTGGAGGCGAAGGCGGAGGCCGCAGTTATCATAGTGGTGGTGGGGGATCTAGAGGTGCTAGAGGATATGAAAGTGATGGTCACAGCAGTGGTGGTTATGGAGGCGGGAGGAGCGATGGAGGTTACAGGTGGTGAAGGGAGAGATTGGGGATATGATGGTGGATCAGCTACTCATGAGGTGGGGTGGTTACGAGCTGGAGGAAGTTTATACTAGAGATGGTTCTATTTATTTAGGGCTTTTGATTTGCTCTATGCATGCTCATTTTTTATCTATGTCATTGCTTGTGTCTTAGAAAACTTGGTGTGTTACTTAGTTGATGAAATCGAAAAGAAGAAATGTTGAATCTGAATTTAATATCTATTAAAAAAAACTAAACTTAAACTAAAATAAACCAAAATAAAACCTAAAACCTAAAGCCTAAAAAAATAAAAAAAGAACCTAAAGAACATAAAATAAAAATAAAATCTAAACCTAATAAAAAAAATAAAAAATGAAACTAAACCAAAACTAAACCTAAAACAAAATAAATAAAATAAACCTAAATTAAAATAAATAAACATAAATAAACTAAATAATAAAATAAAATAAACCTAAATAAAAAATAATAAAATAAACTAAAACAAATAAATAATAAACTAAATACACTAAGCAGATTTTACTTTTCTTTAAAAAGTTAAAGGAATTATAATTATAAAAAAAAAAAAATCTGACCTGACCCTGGGCTACCCTGGGCTCCTAGGCCCTGAGCCACAGGCCACAGGCCTGGGCTTGACCCAAGGCCTGGACCCTGAGCCTGATAAAGATAATAAAAAAGAAAAAAGATCCTAGGGCCACACACAGAGGCCCCTAAGACAAAGAAAGAGCTGAGGCTGAAGCTAAATTAAAGACTTAGATAGATAAATAAAGGCACTGAAGCCAAAGATAAGATAAGATAAAGCTAAGGCTAAGGCTTAGGCCAAATTAAGATGATTAATAAAACTAGGCTAAAAATAAAGATAAATAAAAGGCCTAAATTAAACTAAAAATAAAGGCTTAAATAAAATAAAACTAAAGGCTAAATATAAATAAAGATTAATAAAAGGCCCTGGCTACAAATGATAATAAAACCTTAAAGCCCCAGGTCTAGACTAGGCCTGGCCCTAGGCCACTGGAAGCCCCAGGACCTGAGCCATAAAGATCATGAAATCTTTAAATCCCAGACCTTGATCTGCTGCCATGGCACGAGACCCTGTGACCATGAGTCCCAAAATCTCAGGCTGGACCCTAAACTGAGCCCTTGTAAAACTGAGCTAAATAAAACTAAAATAAAATAAAATAAATAAAACTGAAACCTAAATAAAATAAAATATATTAAAATCAAACTAAGCTATAAACTAAGAAATAAAAAAAAACTCAGATAAAATAAAAAAAAAAACCTAAAACTAAACTAAAAATAGCAAAAAAAAAATAAAAATATGGAAAAAATAAAAAGTTAAACATAAAATAAAGAATAAAATAAACCTAAAATAAAGATAAAATAAAATTAAACCTAAAAAATAAAACATAAAATAAATAAAATATAAACCAAGATACACAAACTAAAAAAAAACCAAAACCTAAAATAAACAAAATAAAATGAACCTAAACCTAAACTAAAATAAACTAAACGAAAATAAATAAAACATAAAGTTAAACCTAAAATAAACTAAACCTAAACCCTAAAATAAATAAAATAAAATAAACTAAAATAGACCTATACCTAAATTAAAATGAAAAACTAATAATAAACCAAAAATGAAAACCTAAAACCTAAACTTAAAATAATAAAGTAAAAACCTAAACCTAAAAATAAAAACTAAAACATAAAGCTAAAAAATAAAATAAAAATAAAACTAAACTAAAAAGTAAACATAAACCTAAACCTAAACAAAAAAAACTAAAACAAAAAACATAAACTAAAATAAATAAACTTAAAATAAATAAACTAAACTAAATAAAAATAAAAAATAAACTGAAATAAAAATAAAATAATAAAATAAATAAATAATAAATTAAATAAACTAAACCTGTGGGTTTGCTTAATTAAGATCATAAACCCTACCCTCTCACCACAACCAACCCTGGACTTACCCTAAACCTCCAGTCCTACTAACCACCAGCCCCAGACCACAGGCCCTAAACCTTACCACCCCCTGAAACTGACCCACACTCTCCATAAATTGTACCTTAAATGTTGGTTCTTAGGCCAGGCTAACCTGAGCTGATCCACAAGCCCTAGTCCTAAAGCCCCTGTTTAGGCCCTCCCTAAACCCTGGTGACCTGAGCCAACCCACAAGCCACAGACCCTATCAAGGCTGAGGACTGGGCCAGGCCCCCCGACCCTGACCTGAGCCCAGATCATACCCTAAACCTTCCCTGGGCCCTGACCTGACCTGGGCCCTAAACCCTGACCTAAAACCTAACAAAAAACTAAATAAAAACTAAAAAATTAAATAAATAAAAACTTTAACCTAAATAAAATAAAAATAAAATAAAATAAAACCTAAAACTAAAACCTAAACCTAAACCTAAAAATAAAATAAAATAAATGAATAAAAATAAACTAAAATAAAATAAATAAAAACCTAAACAAAACTAAAAAATAAAATAAACCTAAGAATGAAACACCTATATGAAATAAAAACTAAATGTAAAATAAAAATAAATGAAACCTAAATAATCTTAAAATAAAAGAAAATAAAAACTAAATAAAAATCTTAACCTAAAAATAAATAAAAAATAAAACCAAAACTCTAAACTAAAAAAAACCTAAACCTAAAATAAAAATATAATAATCAAAATAAAAGAAAATAAACCTAAAGTAAATGAACTAAACCAAAATAAATAAACCTAAACCTAAACCTAAAGTAAACTAAACCTAAACCTAAACCTAAACTAAATAAGGTAAAATAAACTAAAAATAAACCTAAACCTAAACTAAAAAATAAAACCTAAAAATTAACCTAAAACCAAAACCTAAAAAAAAAAAAACAAAAATCTAAACCTAAATTGAAAAATAAAAATTTAAACCTAAGCATGAAAAATTAAATAAAAGAAAAACCCAACTAAAAAATAGACTTAACCCTAAACCTAAACCTAAATCTAACAATAAAATAAAATTAAAAACCTAAACTTAAATAAATAAAGCAAACTAAATAAAAATATAAAATAAACATAAATAAAAATATAAAATAAAATAAACTAAAATAAATAAATAATAAATTAAATAAACTAAATAAACCTAAACCTATCGGTTTACTTAATTTTTAAACCCTAGCTAACCCTAAACCCTAAACTCTAAACCCAACCCTAAACCTTAAACCCAAAAACCTAAAAAAACTAAGCCTAAACCTACCAAACACAAAACCTAAACCTAAACTAAATAAAACTAATAAATAAAATATATAAAAACACTTAACCTAAATAAAATAAATAAAATTATATAAAATAAAAACCTAAACTAAAACATAAACTTAAACATAAAAATAAAATAAAATAAACTAACAAAATAACTAAAATAAATAAATAAAACCTAAACTAAACTAAAAATAAAATAAAAGAATAAAAAAACCTAAATAAAACGAAATATGTTTGATCGCTACTTATGGGCTGTCATTATTAGAGATGATTCCAGTTGCTCTATCATGCATATCATGTCATCATATGTCTTATCTTGGTTAATGAAATATGTTGAACCTAAATTGCATTAAAACCCTTCTATTAAACCTAAAACACACTAAAATAAACCTAAACCCTAAACCCTAAAAACTAAACCCTCAACTATAAACCCTAAATCTTAAACCCTAAACCTTAAACCCAAAAAAGCCTCTAAACCCTAAACCATAAACCATAAACCATAAACCCTAAAATGGAAAAAACCTAATCCTAAACTAAATAAAACCTAAAAATAAAATAATTTAATAAACCTAAAGCAAAATAAAATAAAAAATAAAATAGAATAAAAGCATGAACGAAAACCTAAACCTAAACAGACATAAAAAAATTATAATAATAAAAAATAAAAACTAAATTAAATAAATAAATAAAAACATAAACTTAACTTAAAAAATTAAAACCTAAGTAAACTAAAACTAAATCTAAAATAAAAAAAATAGATAAACTTAAAATAAAATAAAATAAAACTAAATGAAACCTAAACCTAAATTTAAAAAAACCTAAAAAAATAAAAATAAAACCTAAACCCTAAACTAAAAAAAACCTAAACCTAAAATAAAATTAAAATAAACCTAAACCTAAACTAAACTAAAATAAATAAAACCTAAATCTAAACCTAAAACTAAAAAATAAATTAAAAATAAAACTAAACTTTAAAATAAACATAAACCTAAACCTTAACCTTAAAAATAAACTAATATAAAAAACCTAAACTAAAATAAATAAACTTAAAATAAATAAACTAAATAAAATAAAATAAAATAAATCAAAATAAAATAAAAATAAAATAAAATAAATGAAAATAAACTAACTAAACCTACCTGTGGTTTGCTTAATTTTTTAAAAAAAAAAAAATAAAATAAAAAAACCTGGCCTTACCCAAACTACCCTAAACTAACTAGCCTGACCCTAAACCTAAAACTCTACCCAGACCTAAACCATGACCCAAACCCTAATCATAAACCCTAAACTGACCACAAACTAGGCCCTAACCACAAAATAACCCTGACCCTAAAACAAACCCACAACCCTATAACTAAAACCATATAATGGCTAAACTAACCATAACCATGACCATGGCCATGCACTAATTAAACCCCAAGAGCTGAACCTAAACTATAAAATGGCCCAACAAGCCCTACCCTAAACCTTACCACACTGGGCCCTGGGCTGACACTGGGCCCCTGCGCCTAAACCCTAAATATGACCTGACCCTGGGCCCTCCCCAACCATCCAGGCTCTAACCCTCCACAAAACTAAACCTAAATCTACTAAATAAAACCTAAATTAAATAAATAAAAAGTAAATAAATAAAATAAAATTAAAATATAATAAAGCCTAAATTAACCTCCAAACCTAAAAATAAAAACAAACTAATAAAATAAACTAAAATAAAAATAATAATAACACTAACTAATAAAATACCTAAAAATAAACCTATATAAAATAAAATTGCGTAAATAAAATTAAAATTAACCTAAAATAAACATAAATAAAATAAAATAAAACTAAATAAAATCATAAACCTAAAAAATAAACCAATTAGACCTAAACTAGAAAAACCTAAACTTAAAATAAAATTAAATAAAATAATAATATAAACTAAACCTAAACTAAAATAAACTAAAACTAAATAAATAACTAAACCTAAACCTAAACAAAATAAAATAAATTAAAAAAAAACCTATAAAAAAATAAAACCTAAAAACAAATAAAATAAAACCTAAAATAAAATAAAACTTAAACCTAAACAAAAAATAAAATAAAACCTAAAAAAAAAAAATAAAATAAAACCCACCAAAATAAACCTAAACCTAAACCTTAAAGCTAAACTAAAATAAAATAATCCTAAAATAAATAAGCTAAACTAAATTAAAAAATCATAAATTAAAATAAAAAATAAAATAAACTAAAATAAATAAATAATAAACTAAATAAACTAAATTAACCTAAACATACTGATTTTATTAATTAAAAAAAACATTAAACGCTAAGCTAACCCTAAACCCTAAACCCTAAACGCTAAATCCTAAACTGTAAAAAACTCTACACCCTAAACCCTAAACCCCAAACCCTAAAAGCATAAACCCTAAAACCCTAAATGCTAAACCTTAAACACCCCTAAACCCTAAACCCTAAACCAGAAAGCTAAACCTAAAGTAACTAAATAAATTAAAAAAATAAACCTAAACCCTAAAACCTAATAAACCTAAACCATAAGAATGGGCAGATCCTTGACGGTAGGAAGATCACCGTCAACTAGGCTTAGTCTAGATATTGTGGTGGAGGGGAAGGTGGATGCGGTGGTTAACACAGTGGTGGTGGGGCATCTGGAGGTGCTAGTGAATATGGAGGCGGTGGTTGAAGTAGTGGTGGTGATGGAGGTGGGAGGAGCGATGGAGGTTACATCCATAGTAGTGGTAGAGGGAGAGATCACAGATATGATGGTGGATTTTACTACTCAAGAGGTCAGGGTGGTTCTAACGGGAATAAGAGAAATTGAAGAATGATTGATTTGATCTGCTGCTTATGGAACTGTGTCCTTATATTAGAGACGATTCTAGTTATCTAGGGTTTTTGATTTGCTCTATGTGTGCTCATTTTTTATCTATGTCACCATAAATGTCTTAGAAAACTTAGTGTGTTACATGGTTGATGAAATCAAAAATAAGAATCATTGAACCTGAATTTGTTCTCTATTAAAAAAGATAAAAAAACAAAAAACCCTAAATCTTAAACTAAAACTAAAGCCCTAAACCTAAAACCTAAACAATAAACCATAAACCCTAAACCCTAAACCTTAAACCCTAAACCCCTATACCCTAAACCTTAAACCTTAAAATAAAAACACTAAACCCGAAACCCGAAACCCTAAACCCTGAACATAAATTAACCCAAAACCCTAAAAAGCTAAAAACCTAAAGCTAAACTAAATAAAACCTAAAAATAAAATAAATAAATAAACCTAAATAAGAATAAAAAAAATATATAAAAAAAAACATAAACTAAAACCTAAACCTAAACCTAAACATAAAAACTAAACTAAAATTAAATAAATAAAACATAAATAAAACTAAAAATAAACTATAAATTAAAATAAAATAAACCTAAAATAAAATAAAACTAAATAAACACCAAACCTAAAAATAAACCACTTAATAAAATAAACCTAAACCTAAATCTAAAATAAAATAAAATTAACCTAAACCTACTAAGAAACTAAACTAAAATAAATAAAACCTAAACCTAAACCTACATAAACTAAACCTAAACCTAAACCTAAACTAAATAATAATACTAAAATAATACTACTGGACTAAACATAAACCTAATAAACCTAAAATAAAACTTAAAACCTAAACCTAAAATAAAATAAAACCTAAACCTAAAGTAAAATAATACTAAACCTAAATAAAAAAAAAACTAAACCTAAAACTAAGCTAAAATAAAGAACCTAAACTAAAATAAATAAACTTAAAAATAAAATAAAGTAAATAAATAAAATAAACCTATATCTAATTAAAAATAAACTAAAATAAATAAATAAATAAATAAACTTAAACCCTGGTTTACTTTTTTAAAAAAATAAAAATAAAAAAACCCTAACCCTAAACCCTAAACCCAAAAAAAACCAAAACCCTAAACCCTAAATCTTAAACCTTGAAACTAACCCTAAACCCTAAACCTACAACCCTAAAATACAATTATAGGAATGCATTAGAGAATAAGAAATAGTAAATAGTAAGAAAATAGGGGGGATAATTTCTAAGGTATGGTAGGGTAATTATCCAAATTGGCCCTGTGGGTAGATTGATCAAAAGAAAATTTGATCATCTAATCAGATTATCAAGATAATCACATGCATTTCCTTCCTACAAACATGAGTGATTCTATAACAAACTTTGAGATAGAAGCATTCTAGTTTGATTGAGAAGATAATACAATTCAGTGTTACCCATTTTATTAGAGGTTAATAGATCAATCAAAAGAAGAGCATCTACTTCAATCCAAATGCTAAGCTAGTTTTTCTATAAACTGATCTCAATAGCTTTATTAATGACCATTAGTTCGGAAAATAGAGCATGCGGGGTAAAGGATAGGCAAAAGCACAAGTTACCATGCCTTTAAAGTTTTTGAAAATGCCACCACATCCAAAATTATTTTGAGAAATAGAACCATCAGTGTTAATCTTGATAATATTATCATGGGGCTTAATCCAATAGACAATCTTATCATCTTTACAATTCAAATTCTTAGGCAAGGTAAGACCCAGTTTATTAGGTACAAATTTGCAACCATTAAATTGATTGTTAGTAATTAAATTGACATTGAATAAGGAACAAATTTTATCTTTGATTCCCGCAATAATTCTTTTATGATTCGTAGGAATCCCATGATGTTTAGCATCATTTCTATACATCCATAAAACCAAATGAGAGTGATGGCAGTTATCACTTTAATATGACCTTTAATAGTTCTTTGAAAATAAGCCTCCAGAAGTTGGTATAAAGATAGAGTTCCATTTAAAAGATTAATATTGAAAAGATCATCATGCCAAACCCATAATTTAGAGGCAATAGCTCCATTAACAAATACATGATTCACATCCTCAATGTGATAATAGCAATAGCATTTAGAGGGTAAGTAAAATCCTTTTCTCCACATAAGAGAGTCCACAGGGATGAAATGTTTTAGAATTCTCCAAGTAATGATAGAATAAGAGATAGGTATAGTGTTATTCCAAAGATAAAAAATACATTAGAGAAGTCATGAGTTTCTTTTATATGAAACCAAACATCTTTAAGATTAAAATCTCCATTTTGAGAGTGCTTAAAAAGGATTTGATCAGGCTTGTTAGAATTGATATATATGTTGGTGAGATTATGTATAAAAGGAGTAGGAATGTACTCAATAAGCATGATATCATTCCAATTATTATTCATCCAGAAGGACCTAACTTTAATATCGTAGTGGAATGAGTAGTTAATAAATTATCAATGGAACCATTGCCAGTCTAGTTGTCTTGTTAAAAGAAGGAAGTGCTAGAGTTGACCCCCCAAGAAATAAGGGATTCAGCTTCCCATTTGATGTTACAAAGCCTTTTCCATACATGTGAGTTACCACTTTGTAAGAATTGGTGAGAGGATGCTTACCCTGGCAGTATTTGGCAGTCATAAATTTAGCCCAAAGACTATTCTTGCTTCTAAAGTTCCACCAAAGTTTATGAGAGAATGCAGTAATAGTTTCATGGATCGTGTTACAACCCAAGCCACCTTCAGTGAGGGTGCCACATCTTTTATACTAAGAAGTCCAATGCATCCTTTTAGAAGATTTGTTAGATCCCAAAAAAATTTATTAAGGAGGCGCTTGATTCTATTAAGGGTAGAATTAGTAGGGATAATGGTTTGAATAAGATATAAAGGCATGGAGTTTAGGGTACTCCTAAGCAGAGTAAGTCTACCACCACAAGAGAGTAAATGAAATTCCCAAACAGAAATTTTATTTGAGATTTTTTGGATAAGTTCATCAAAGAGATGTGATCTTTTTTAAACTTTATAAAGAGGAGCACCAAGATATTTCATGGGAAGGTGATGTTGTTGAAAATTGGTGATTCTTAAGATTTGGTCAATTCTATTACTAGGAATTTTAGATGAAGGAATGAAACAACTTTTGCCTTCATTAATAGAAAGACCACTTTCCTTCCCAAATTTAACTAATAACTTCATTATTTTTTTGATGTGATGAATGGAAGCATTAGAAAAAATGATGAAGTCATCAGGAAAGCTCAAATGAGAGATAGGGATGCCACCCATGGTTCTAAAGTACATGCTAGGATTATTGTTGAATAGGTCATTAAGACTCCTAGAAAGATATTCCTATAGGGATAAAGAGAAGAGACAATGGGTCTCTCCTTGTCTTAAACCATGGGATGAGGGGAAGAAACCTAAGGCCTCTCCATTTAAAATGATAGAAAACCAAACATTTGTAATACAATTTTTAATAAGAGATATGAATTTATCAGAAAACCCAAACAATTGAAGAATTTGAAAGAGAAATTTCCAAGAGATATTTTCAAAGGCTTTAGAAATGTCTAATTTAAAAAGGATATTGCCACCTCTGGTAGGGGTATCCAAGTCATGAATTAACTCTTGGGCTAGAAGAATATTATTAGATATAGCTCTGCCTCTGACAAAGCCAGTTTAATTAGGAGAGATAATTTTTTGAAGTAAAGGAGTAAGTCTGTTGGCAAGTAATTTAGCAATAAGTTTTTGAAAGAAGATGCAAAGACTGATAGTTCTGAAGTCACCCCAGAATTTAGGATTGTCAATTTTTGGTATTAGGACAATGGAGGAGCAAGTGAAATATCTAAGTATAGAGTTACCATTAAAGAAGTCAATGACCACATCAACTAAGTCTTGTTTAATAATAGTCCAACAATGTTGAAAGAAGTGAGTAGTATATCCTTGAGACCAATTTGAATCGGTGTTCATGTTATTAATAATTTTTGCTCATCTCTAGGAATCATAATAAGTAAATGGTTTTCTTCACTTGAAATAAATGAGGGAATCAAATGAGTGTTGGAGATAGCATCTAAAGTATGGCTCTTATTCAGCAAATTTTTGAAATGATTAATAACAGATTCTTTAATTTCATTATTTTCAGTGATCCAGTTGCCATTGGTAATTTTAATTTTTTGGATATAATTAAATGCTCTCTTTTTTTTGAAAAAGAGCATGAAAGTATCTGGTATTTTTGTCCCCATCAGCAATGAGTTTACTAGCCATTTTTTGCCGCTAGTAAGTTTCTTCCATATTTTGAAAGGTAACAAGGTTATCTTTGGCTTCATTTAAATCCAATCAGTTAAAACAACATTTTCAAGATTGCAGACCAATTGTTCCATGTTTTTGATGTTAGCAAAAAGGTTTTTAAAGTGAAGTTTGTTCCACTAAACAAGGTTTTGCTTGAGTCTTTAAAGTTTAAACCAGAGGCAAATCATACCCTTGACCGAATTGTCAGGGTGGAGGGGGGCAATCCAGTTAGTGGTGAAAATATTTAAAAAATCAATATGCTAAATCCACATATTCTAAAATCTAAAAGATGTAGAGTGGGAGAGCTTATTTAATCAATTTTTAACAGAAATCAAGAGAGGAGCATGATCTGACAAGGTTCTACTTAAATGTTCAATAGAAGTATGGGGACATTGATTTATCCATATGGAGTTAAAGAGAGTTATGTCTAGCCGTTGCCAGAGTCTAGAGTTGTATCAAGTGTAATCCGATCCTGAGTAGCCAATGTCAATAAGATTACAATAAAGAATCATATTAGAAAAATCTTCCATAGAATGCATGTTAGGAGAACATCCCCCCTTCTTTTTGAAGAGAAGAGGATGGTGTCACCCCCGACCAACCAAGGTTTGTTGATAGTGGCGACAAAGGATCTTAAATTGCCCCAAAGGGTGTTCCTACCAGCCCTATTGCAAGATGCATACATAAACGAGCCTAAAGCAGAGAAATCACCCAAAGAAATGTTAACATTAACCACCTGCTGAAGATCATCAAGGATAGAAACAGAGACCAGGTTATTCCAAAAACACCAGATCTTATTACTAATATTGCAAAATAAGTTATTAAAGCCAAGCATTCTAGCCACATGATTGATCTTAGAAGAGTGAATTAAATGTTCGATAATAACAAGTAAGGTGATATTTTTAACATGATAGAGATTTCTAACACGATTATGAATAGTGAGGGTCCCAATCTTTTGAATATTTCAAATGAGTGAATTAAACATATTGTACTATACTATATTACATAATATTGTATACTATATATGTATACTACATGTATATATACACTATACTATACTACATTACAAATATAATGTAGTATGCATACTATACTATCTATGTATCTTTATACTATCTTACACTATATATGCTATATAGTGTATGGTGTATGAATTCAATATACACTACAATATAGTATAGTGTAGTATATAGTGTAGTATATAGTAGCTATGCATAGTATAGCATTATAGTATGTAGTATAGTAAGATATTACATTGTAGTAGTGTTATAGTGTTATATAGTAGTATATAGTGTATAGTATGTATTGTATAGTGTGTAGTATATAATAGTGTAGTGTAGTATAACTATAAGTATAATATGCTACACTATACTATACTATATGTAGTATAATAGTGTATAATAGTATGGGTAATTATTATATCTTGAGTGTATAGTGGTGTATACTATAATATTATATACTACACTTGCTATATTATCTTGTACACTATATTATGGGGATTATTATGTATATGTATAATATGGTATTGGTGTGGTTTACACTATATGGTATGGTGGTGTGGTGTGTTTGCCATACAACACATACCATTATACAATACACATAGTATATAGTTCCCACTGGTGTTAACTTTATATATTATTATAAATGAGTGTAAGGTATATGGTGTAAAACATACCTATGCACTATGGTGTAAACACTACATGGTAGTGTTATACTATACCTTACTACTATAAGACTATACAAAGTATATACTATGTTATACAATGAATGGTATGTATAAGTCGATTACATAAGTATGGTGTGGTGTGGTATGGTATAACACTATATACTACACTATTATACATATATCAACTTCCTTTTCTATGGTATGTATGTATATATGGTATATTATGGTATATATTACTACCTTTTATTGTATACTACACCTGTCACTTATGCTTACACTCTATATAACACCACACTCTATATGCTGGTTGTGCTTCATGGTGTGTATATGGTATGGTATAATATTAGTGGTATACACATACTATATGCTATATACATATAACTATGTATAAGGAAATATAGTGGTTGTTATCTTATTATATATCTTATCTTTATCTATGTACCTTTATTAACACTTATTAGGGTATGTTATATGTTAGATGGTGCAAATATACTATGTAGTGGTATACATATATATACTATATGTTATATGTACATACATACTATCAAGTAAAGATATATATGTATGATGATAAATATGTATAGGTAGTTATATATGGTGGTGTAATTATGGTTATTCTTATGTATACACCTTTATGCATGTATGCTGTGGTGTGTGGTAATAGGTTATAGTATTATTTTTCTACCACATACATCTTATACATACATATGTTATATTATGGTATTAGTATAATTAGTATAATTGCACTATAATGTTTTAAACAACACATATATACTACACTACTGCGCATCACGTTGTAGTGGTGTAGTGGTATAATTACTATATTATGCCTATATTATTATTATTATAATATGTATAGGTACGTCATACTTATCTATCTTGTAATATAACACTTTATATCTTTCTTTTGGGTTTGTAGGTATGGTATATATACATTATTGTAATGGCTGCTATATACCATCTATGCACTTTTGCACTGTATACTACACTATACACTTTGCCTATGCTTATATGATATTGGTATGGTGGTATATGGTGTTGGTGATATACTATCTATACAAATATTTGTATATTAGGTTATAATAATATATGGTATATATTATGTATGTATACCTTTATGCTACACTTTCTGTTATGTGTGATTATGCTATATCTCACTTTATGCTATATTATATATGCTACTACCTTTGCCATATCTTTATCTGTAAGCACATATAATATACTATTTTTATACCATTTTTATTATACTTGTATATTATAACAGCATAATAATATACATGATGTTAGTTAATGTATGGTTACAATACATATATCTAGGTATGGTATAGTATACATATAATATATTTATACGCTGTATATATATAATATATATGCCAATATATTATGCCATATGCTTTTATATATACATACTGCTATGCTTTATATATATGGTATGGTATGTAAGTTATATGGTTTGGTGTTGTGTCGTATGCAATGTGGTGTATGGTATATATACATTTGCATATAACATTATGGTATTCAGTATTATCTTGTAATGGTGTATATTCTATGTATTTATGTTGCTACATATATTATTTAAATAGCTATATACACAAAATATATATATGTTATCTATTTATGGTATATTATATGGTTCAATACACTATAATAGTGTTATTGGATTGGTGTTATTCAGTATCTTTGTATGGTATGTTACATGCTTGCCATAATATTGTTATATATACCATACTTATGCTATTTATGTTATATAGTTTGTATTGCACCCGTGTACTATGCTGCACTACCATATATTAAATGATTACACAATATATATAACATTTTGTTATATATTGTATGTATAATATATGTATATATATATGAGTATATATCTTTTTACATGTTATATAATATAGTAGTATGGTATGGTATGGTATGTAAATATGTAGTGGTATAGTACACTATCTATACTATTATTAGTATAACCTTGCGCATGGTATAGACATACATGCACTATATGGTATGTTATGGTATATATATATACTATACTACATTATACTACATGCTACTATATATTGAATGTTTATGCTACACTACACTATACTAGCATATATGCACTAGTAGTATATGGTATGTAGTATAGTATGGTATGTGTATAAATTGTTTATATAGCGTGTATAGATATTGTTTATTACTATTTTATTGATTATAGTATAGTGTACACTATACTATATTACACTATCTGTAATATGGTGTATGGTATCATAACATGTTATAGTAAACCTAAGAATAAAAACTTAAATAAAATAAAAATAAAACAAAATAAATAAAAAAAATAAAACTATAATAAAATAAAATTAAAACTAAATGAAACCTAAACTTAAAAAATAAATAAAACTTAAAAAAATAAATGAAACAAAACAAACCCTAAACTAAAAAAAAACCTAAACCTAAAATATAAAATAAAATAAACAAAATAAAATAAACCTTAACCTAAACTAAAATAAACTAAACTAAAAGAAATAAAACCAAAACCTAATCCTAAAATAAACTAAACCTAAACATAATTCTAAATGGAATATAATAAAATAAACTAAAAATAATCCTAAATCTAAACTAAAAAAATAAAACTTAAAAATAAAACTGAAACAAAAACCTAAAACCTAAACCTAAAAATAAAATAAAACCTAAACCTAAACCTAAAAGTAAAAAAAACCTAAAAAAAAATAAAATAAAAACTCAACTAAATACTTACTAAACATAAACATAAAAATAAACTAAAATAAAACCTAAATTGAAATGAAAACTTTAAATAAACTAAACTAAATAAAATCAAAGATTGGGTCAAAATAAAATAAAAATAATATGAACTAAAATAAATAAACTATAAATCCTAAATCCTCCCTAAATACTACCTACACGGACCCTACACTAAATGTAAAAGCTGGCAGTGAGCCACTAAACTCTAGGCCCTTAGGCATACCACACCCTAAACCACCCAGGCCACTGACATGACCTAGGCTCACAGGCCCTGACCACCTTACCAAGTGGCTAAATAAATTAAAATGAGCCTAAACCTGCCCTAAATCCTCCAAACACTGGCAGTAGTAAAGCAAAACTCTAAACCCTAGGCCCTAATCCTAGCCTAAACCCCTAAACCCTAATCCTAAACCCTAAACCCTAAAAGCATAAACCCTAAAACCTTAAACCCTAAACTCTAAACCCTAAACCCTACACCCTAAACCCTAACCCTAAACCCTAAACACTAAACTCGAAACCATAAACCTAAATTTAAAGTAACAAAATAAATTTAAAAATGAACTTAGACCATAAAACATAATAAACCTAAACCTAAATGCTAAGAATGAGCATAGCCTTGGCGGTAGGAACATCACCATCAACCAGGCTCAATTTAGATCTGGAAATTGAGGAGAAGGAAGATGCAGTGGTTATCACAGCGGTGGAGGGGGTTCTGGAGATGCTGGTGGATATGGAGGTGGTGGATGGAGTAGTGGTGGTTATGGAGGAGGGAAGAGCATTGGAGGTTACAACTGTGGTGGGGGTGGAGGGAGACATCAGTGATATGATGGTGGATCTTGCTTCTCGACAGGCCAGGGTGGTTCTGATGGGAACTGGAGAAATTGAAGAATGGTCGATCCGATCTACTGCTTATGGAACGGTGTCTTTACTATAGAGACGGTTATAGTAATCTAGGATTTTTGATTTTCTCTACATGTGCTCAATATTTATCTTTTTCATCACTTGTCTCTTAGAAAACTTGGTGTGTTACTTGGTTGATGAAATCAAAATGAAGAAATGTTGAATCTGAATTTATTCTATGTTTAAAGAAAATTAAAAACCCTAAACTAAACTGTGAACCTTAGAGCTTAAACCTAAACCCTAAACAGTTCAAGGTTCTACCCATTCTTAGGGATTAGGGTTTAGGATTTAGGGTTTAGGTTTTAGGGTTTAAGGTTTAGGGTTTAAGATTTAAGGTTTAGGTTTAAACTTTAGTTTAGGGTTTAGTTTAAGTATTATGGTTTAAATTTTAGATTTAGGGTTCAAGTTTTAATTTATGGTTTAGGGTTTTTGGTTTTTTTTAACATAGAAAAAATTAGTTTCAACATTTCTTCTTTTTGATTTCATCAACCAATTAACACACCAAGTTTTCTAAGACACAAGCCATGACATACATCAAAAATGAGCATGCATACAATAAATAAAAAACCCTAGATAACTAGAATCATCTCTACTATAAAGATATAGTTCAATTAGTAGTTGATCGGATCGACCGTTCTTTAGTTCCCATCAAAACCACCCTAGCCTCTCGAGTAGAGAGATCCACCATCATATCTTCAAGCTCTCCCTCTGCCACCACCATGGTTGTAACCTTTGTCGCTCCTCCTGCATCCATAACCACCATTACTCTAACCACCACCTCCGTATCAACCAGCACCTCCAGATCCCCCACCATCATTGTGATAACTGGTGCCTTCGCCTTCGGCTCCACTGCCAGATCTTGACTAAACCTAGTTGACGGTGATTTTCCTATCGTTAAGGTTCTGCCCATTCTTATGGTTTAGGTTTATTAGGTTTTAGGGTTTAAGTTTACTTTTTAATTTATCTAGTTACTTTAGGTTTATGTTTAGGGTTTGCAGTTTAGGGTTAGGGTTTAGGGTTTAGGGTATTATAATTTATGCTTTTATGCTTTAGGGTTTAGGGTTAGATTTTAAGGTTTAGGGTTTTAGGGTTTAGTTTTTAGGGTTATGGTTTTGGGTTTAGGGTTTAGGGTTTAGTGTTTAGCCTTTAAGGTTTTAAGTGTTTAGGTTTTAGGGTTAGCTTAGGGTTTATGGTTAGTTTGGGGTTTAGGCTTTATGGTTTAAGGTTTTTATGGTTTAGTGTTTAGGGTTAGTTTAGGGTTTAGAGTTTATAAATTTAGTGTTTATGGTTTAAGGTTTAGGGTTTAAGGTTAGGGTTAGGATTTAAGGTTTAAGGTTTTAGGTTTAGGGTTTAGGGTTTAGGGTTTAGGGTTTACGGTTTAGGGCTTTTTATGGTTTAGGGTTTTTGATTTAGGATTGTAGGTTTAGGGTTCAGGGTTTAGTGTTTTTTTAAACAAAGTAAATCGATAGGTTTAGCTTTATTTATTTTATTTCATTTATATTTTATTTATCTTAGTTTATTTTTATTTTTTATTTTTATTTAGGTTTTTTTTTTAATTTAATTTAGTTTAGTTTATTTATTTTAGGTTTATTTATTTTAGTTTAGGTTCTTTATTTTAGTTTATTTTTTAGGTTTAGGTTTATGTTTATTTTTTAGTTTAGTTTTATTTTTATTTTATTTTTTAGGTTTAGGTTTTACTTTTTATTTTTTTGTTTAGGTATAGTTTTTCATTTTATTTTTTTAGGTTTAGGGCTTAAGGTTAGGGTTAGGGTTTAGGGTTTAAGGTTTAGGGTTTAGCATTTAAGGTTAAGGGTTTAGGGTTTAGGGTTTAGTGTTTAGGGTTAGTTTAGGGTGTAGGGTTTAGGAGATTTTTTTAGGATTTAGGGTTTATGGTTTAGGGTTTAGGGCTAGTTTTAAGGTTTGGGGTTTAGGGTTAGGGTTTTTTCTTATTATTTTTATTATTTTGAATTTTTATTCTTTTTAAATTAAGGGAACTCCTAGGTTTAGTTTTATCTAGTTTATTTTTTTATTTAGGTTTATTTTTAGTTTTATTTAGTTTAGTTTATTTATTTTTGTTTATTTATTTTAGTTTAGGTTTTTTTTTATCTTGGTTTATCTTTTAGATTTAAATTTAGGTTTAGGTTTATGTTTTAGCTTAGTTTAAAATTTATTTTATTATTTAAGTTTAGGTATTATTATTTATTTTTTAGTTTAGGCTTACATTTTATGTTTTTATTGAAGGTTTATTTTTAGGTTTTAATTTTTAGTTTAGTTTTAGGTTTATTTTTAGTTTATTTTATTTTATTTAAGGTTTAGGTTTAGGTTTAGGTTTAGTTTCTTTTAGGTTTAGATATACATTGTTTATTTTAATTTAGTTTAGGTTTAGGTTTATTTTTTATTTATTTTATGTTTATGTTTTTTTTAATCTAGGGTTTAAGTTTTATTTTTTGTTTATTTTTAGGTTTATTTTTTTAGGTTGAGGTTTTTATTAAGTTTTTATTTTATTTTATTTTTGGTTTATTATTTTTTTATTTTAGGTTTTGTTTTTATTTTATTTATGTTTTTTTATTTTTTTAGTTTAGTTTAGGTTTTTAATTATTTTATTTTATTTTCTTTTCTTTTTAGGCTTAAGTTTAGGTTTAGGTTTTAGTTTAGGTGTTTATTTTATTTTATTTTTTATTTTATTTTAGTTTAGGTTTCTTTATTTATTTTATTTTAAAGCTTTTTTAGGTTTAGTTTTTTAGGTTTTTAGGGTCTTGGGTCTAGGGTTTAGGCTTTAGGGTCTAGGGTTTAGGATTAGTTCAGGGTTTAGGGTTTGGGGTTTGGGGTTTAAGGTTTAGGGTTTAGGGTTTAGGATTTAGGGTTTAGGGTTTTTAGGGTTTAGGGTTTTGGGTTTAAGGATTAGGATTTATGTTTTAGGTTTAGGGTTCAAGTTTAAATTTAAGGTTTAGGGTTTTTGGTTTTTTTTACATAGAATAAATTCAGATTCAACATTTCTTCTTTTCGATTTCATCAACCATGTAACCCACCAAGTTTTCTAAGAAATAAGCAATGACATAAATCAAAAATGAGCACGCATAGAGCAAGTAAAAAACACTAGATAACTATAATCATCTCTATTTTAAAGACATAGTTCCATAAGCTCTAGATCAGATCAGGCATTCTTCAGATTCTTCAGTTCGGATCAAAACCACCCCAGCCACTCGAGTAGCAAGATCCACCATCAAATCCTCGATCTCTTCCTCCGCCACCACCATGGCTGTAACCTCCGTCACTCCTCCCACCTTCATAACCACCACTGTTTTGACCATTGCGTCCATATCCACTAGCACCTCTAGATCCCCCACCAGCACTACGATAACCACCACGTTTGCCTTTGCCTCCACAACCAGATATAGAATGAGCATTATTGAGGGTGATGTTCCTACCGTCAAGATTCTGCCCATTCTTACGATTTAGGTTTATTAGGTTTTAGGGTTTAGATTTTTTTTTTAATTTATTTGGTTACTTTAGGTTAAGGTTTATTATTTTGGGTTTAGGGTTAGGGTTTAAGATTTAGGGTTTAGGGTTTAGGGTTTAGGGTTTTAAGGTTTATACTTTTAGGGTTTTGGGTTTAAGGTTAGGGTTTAGGGTTTAGGGTTTTAGGGCTTAGGGTTTTATGGTTTAAGGTTTAGGGTTTAGGGTTTAGGGTTTAGAGTTTAAGCTTTAGGGTTTAGGATTTTAAGGGTTTAGAGTTTAGGGTTAGCTTAGGGTTTAGGGTTAGTTTAGGGTTTAGGCTTTATGGTTTAAGGTTTTTAGGGTTTAAAGTTTAGGGTTTAGGGTTTGTTTAGGGTTTAAGGTTTAAGGTTAAGGGTTTAAGGTTTAGGGTTCAGGGTTTAGGGTTAGTTTAGGGTGTAGGATTTAAGGCATTTTAGGGTTAAGGGTATAGGGTTGTAGGTTTAGTGTTTAGTGTTTAGGGTTTTTTTTAAAATTAACTAAATCGACAGGTCTAGGTTTATTTAGTTGATTTAGTTTATTTTTTATTTATTTTAATTTTTTTCATTTAGGTTTATTTTTATTTTTACTTAGTTTAGTTTATTTATTTTAGTTTATTTTTTATGTTTAAGTTTTGGTTTATGTTTATTTTCTAGTTTAGTTTTATTTCTATTTTTTTTTAAGTTTAAGTTTAGGTTTAGTTTTTTATTTTATTTTTTTAGGTTTAGGTTTTAGGTTTTTATTTAAGGTTCATTTTTAGGTTTTATTTTTTAGTCAAGGTTTAGGTTTATTTTTAGTTTATTTTATTTTAGGTTTTGGTTTAGGTTTAGTTTAGTTTAGGTTTAGGTTTTATTTATTTTAGTTTAGTTTATTTAAGTTTAGGTTTAGGTTTATTTTATTTTGTTTATTTTATTTTTATTTTAGGTTTAAGTTTTTTTATTTTAAGTTTTAAGTTTTATTTTTTTATTTATTTTTAGGTTTATTTTTTAGGTTTAGGTTTTTATTTAGTATTTATTTTATTTTATTTTTGGTTTATTTTATTTTTATTTTAGGTTTAGTTTTTCACTTTATTTAGTTTTTTATTCTTAGGTTTATTTTATTTTTTAAATTTGGTTTAGGTTTTTATTTATTTTATTTTAGTTTATTTTTTAGTTTATTTTATTTTATTTTTAGGTTTACATTTAGCTTTAGTTCAATTTTTTTTATTATTTTATTTAGGTTTAGGTTTTTCTATATATTTTATTTTTAGGTTTTATTTAGTTTAGGCTTAGGTTTTTAGGTTTTTAGGTTTTTAAGGTTTAGGGTTTAGGGTTTAGGGTTTAATGTTTAGGCTTTAGGGTTTAGGGTTTTTAAAGTTTAGGGTTTAGGGTTTATGGTTTAGGGTTTAGGGTTAGCGTAGGGTTTTTAAAAAAAAATTTAAGTAAACTCATAGTTTTAAGTTTTTTAATTTATATTTTATTTATTTTAACTTAATTTATTTCTTATTTTTTATTTTTATTTAGTTTTGTTTATTTATTTTAGTTTAGGTTTTTTATTTTAGTTTATTTTTTAGGTTTAGGATTATTTTTTAGTTAAATTTTATTTTTATTTTATTTCTTAAGTTTAGGTTTTATTTTTTGTTTTTTGAGGCTTTTATTTTTGCTTTTTTTATAAGTTTATTTTTAGGTTCTCTTTTTTAGTTTAGGTTTAGTTTTATTTTTAATTTATTTTATTTTATTTAGTTTAGGTTTAGGTTTAGGTTTATATTGAGGTTTTTAAGTTTTTTACTTTAGTTTACTTTAATTTAAGTATATGTTAATTTTATTTTATTTTATTTATTTTTATTTTAGGTATATGTATTTTTTTAGTTTAGGGTTTAGGGTTTAGAGTTTTTTAGTTTATGGTTTAGAGTTTTTTTAAGCTCTTTAATTTCTCTAGTTCCCAGTAGAACCACCCCCTCTTGAGTAGCAGGATCCACCATCATATCCCCGATCTCTCTCTCTACCACCACCACGGTTGTAAGCTCCGTCACTCCTCCCGCCTCCATAACCACCACTACTCCAGCCACCACCTCCATATCCACCAGCAACTCTAGATCGCCCACCACCACTGCGATAACTGCCGCCTCCGCCTTAGCCTCCATCACCAGATATAGTCTATGCATGGTTGACGGTGATGTTCCTACCGTCAAGGTTCTGCTCATTCTTAGGCTTTAGGTTTATTAGGTTTTAGGTTTGAGCTATATTTTTTTAATTTATTTTATTACTTTGAGTTTAGGTTTAGGGTTTGGGGTTTAGGGTTAGGGTTTAGTGTTTAGGATTCTAATGCTTTTAAGGTTTAGGGTTTACGGTGAGGGGTTAGGGTTTAGGGTTTTAGGGTTTAAGGTTTAGGCTTTAAATTTAGGGTTCGGGTTTCAGTTTAGGATTTAAGGTTTAGTGTTTTTTGGAGTTTAAGGTTTAAGGTTGTTGGTTTAGTGTTGTCGATTTTGGGTTTAGGGTTCTTTAGGGTTAGGGTTGTAGGTTTATGGTTTTAGGGTTTAGGGTTTAGGGTTTAGTGTTGTAGGTTTAGGGTTTAAAGTTTAGCGTTTAGGGTTAGTTTTAGGGTTTAGAGTTTAGGGTTAGGGTTATTTATTTATTTTTTATTTTCTTATATTTTAATTTTTTTTAAAATTAGGTAAACTAGTAGGTTTAGGTTTATTTACTTTATTTTTTTATTTTAGTTTATTTTATTTTTTATTTTGATTTAGGTTTATTTTTTATTTAGTTTAGTTTATTTTTTTAGTATTTTTATTTTAGTTTATTTTTTAGGTTTAGGTTTAGGTATTTATTTTATTTTTTTGGTTTATATTTTAGGTTTTTACTATAGGTTTATATTTTAGGTTTTATTTTTTAGTTTAGGTTTCAGTTTATTTTGGTTTATTTTATTTTATTTAGTTTAGATTTAGGTTTTGGTTTAGTTTATTTTAAGTTTAGGTTTAGGTTTTATTTATTTTAGTTTTGTTTATTTTAGTTTAGGTTTAGGTTTTCTTTTTAGTTTAAGGTTTAGATTTTATTTTTTATTTAGTTTTAATTTTTATTTTTAGGTTTATTATTTAAGTTTTGGTCTTTATTTATTTATTCTTTTATTTTATTTAAGCTTTAGTTATATTATACATATTTTTTTTATTTTTAAGTTTAGTTTAGGTTTTTATTTAGTTAATTTTAGTTTAGTTTTTATTTTTTATTTCCCTTTTAGGTTTAGGTTTAGGTTTTACTTTTTGTTTTTATTTTATTTTATTTTGGTCTAAATTTTTTTATTTATTTTATTTTTAAGTTTTATTTAGTTTAGATTTAGATTTTTAGGGTTTTTTTGGGTTTAGGGTTTATAGTTTATGTTTTAGGGTTTAGGGTTTAGGATTTTTAGGGTTTAGGGTTTAGGGTTTTTGGTTTTTTTTAACAGAGAACAAATTCAGATTCAACATTTCTTATTTTATTTATTTAGTTTATATAGTTTATTTTTTATTTATTTTAGTTTATTTTATTTTTTATTTTTATTTATGTATATTTTTTAGTTTAGTTTATTTAGGTTTAGGTTTTTATTTAGTTTTTAGTTTATTTTATTTTAAGGTCATTTTAGGTTTATTTTATTTTTATTTTAGGTTTAGTTTATATTTTATTTAGATTTTTTATGCTTAGGCTTATTTTATTATTTTGTTTAGTTTAGCTTTTTATTTATTTTATTTATTTTATTTTTATTAATTTATTTTATTTTATTTATATGTTTAGGTTTAGATTTTAGTTTAGGTTTTATTTTATTTTATTTAGGTTTAATATATTTTATTTATTTTATTTTTTGGGTTTAAGGTTTTAGGGGATAGGGTTTAGGATTTATGGTTGAGGGTTTAGGATTTTTAGGGTTTAGGTTTTAGGTTTAACGTTCAGGTTTTAGTTTAGGGTTTAAGGTTTTAGGTTTTTTTCTTAAGGAAGAACAAATTTAGATTCAACATTTCTTTTTTTTTTATTTCATCAAATAAGTAACACACCAAGTTTTCTAAGACATAAGCGACGACATAGATAAAAAATGAGCACGCTTAGAGCAAATCAAAAACCCGAAAGAACTAGAACCGTCTCTACTATAAAGACACAGTTCCATATGTATTAGATTGGATCAATTGTTCTTTAGTTTCTCCAGTTCTAATCGGAATCACCCCAGCCTCTCGAGTAGTGGGATCTGCCATCATATCCCTGATCTCTCCTTACGCAACTACCATGGATGTAACCTTCATCTCTCTTCTCACCTCTATAACCACCAATGCTCCAACCACCACCTCCATATCCACCAGCACCTCTAGATCCCCACCACCACATGATAAGTCACCACCTTCACCTCCACTTCAGATTGGGTGAGTTGTGATGATGTTCTGTATCAAGGTTTTGCCCAATCTTAGGGTTTAGGTTTAGGTTTATTAGAATTTAGGGTTTAAGTTTATTTTTTAATTTATTTACTTGCTTTAAGTTTAGGTTTAGGGTTTGGATTTTAGGGTTTAGGGTTCAGGATATAGGGTTTAGAGTTTACAGTTTTAGGGTTTATGCTTTTAGGGTTTTGGGTTTTGGATTTTTTAGGGTTTAGGGTTTTGGGTTTTGGGTTCTAAGTTTAGGGTATTAGATTAAGGGTTTATGGTTTAGGGTTTAGGGTTTATGGTTTAGGTTTTAGGTTTAGGGTTTAAGTTTTAATTTAGTGTTTAAGTTTTTTTTAACATATAACAAATTCATATTCAACATTTCTTCTTTGCGATATAATCAACCAAGTAGCACCCCAAGTTTTCTAATACACAAGCGATGACATAGATAAAAAATGAGCACCCATAGAGCAAATAAAAATCCTTAGATTAGTAGAACTATCTCTACTATAAAGAAAAACTCCCATAAGCGGCCAGTCGGATGGTCGTTCTTGATTTCTCAGTTCTATGTCAGTCATGCCGCCTCACAGTAGCGGATCGCCATCATATCCCCAATCTCCCTGCCACCATCATACGAAACCCTCATGCTCCCCTCCCACTGCTCGACCACCACCTCCATATCCACTAGCACCTCAGATCCCCACCACCCTTGTGATAACTTTAGCCTCGCCTTCACATCCACCACCGGGTCGAGGCCGAGCTGGTAGCGGTGATGTTCCTATTGTCAAGGTTCTACCTGTTCATAGGGTTTAGGGTTAGTTTAGGGTTTAGGGTTTAAGGTTTAGGGTTTGGGGTTTAATGTTTAGGGTTGTAGGTTTTAGGGTTTAGGGTTTGGGGTTTAGGATTTTAGGGTATAGGGTTTAGAGTTTAGGGTTTAAGGTTTTAGGGTTTAGGGTTTAGGGTTTAGGATTTAGGGTTTAGGTTTTTTTTTAAAAAGAAAATTAAGTAAACTAGTAGGTTAGTTTATTTTTTGTTTATTTGAGTTTATTTTATTATTTTATTTAAGTTTATTTTTATTTATATTTAGTTTAGTTTATTTGTTTTAGGTTTTTTGGTTTAGTTTAGATTTTTTTATTTTAGTTTATTTTTTAGGTTTAAGTTTATTTTTTAGTTGAGTTTTATTTTTATTTAATTTTTTAGGTTTTGGTTTTATTTTTTATTTTTAGGTTTTTTTTTAGGTTTTAGGTTTATTTTTAAGTTTTAGTTTTTAGTTTAGGTTTAGGTTTATTTTAGTTTATTTAATTTTTATTTGGGTTTAGGTTTAGGTTTTGGTTTAGTTTATTTTAGGATTAGGTTTTATTTTATTAATTTAGTTTATTTTAGTTTAGGTTTAGGTTTATTTTATTTTTATTTTATGTTTAGTTTTTTTTTTTTAAATTTAGGGTTTAGGTTTTATTTTTTTTATTTTCAGGCTTTATTTTTTAGGTTTAAGTTTTTATTTAAAATTTATTTTATTTTATTTTAGGTTTATTTTATTTATATATTAGGTTAAGTTTTTATTTTATTTTAAGGGTTTAAAGGTTTAGGGTTTTGGTTTAGGTCTAGGGTTCAGATTCAACATTTCTTCTTTTCGATTTTGTTAACCAAGTAACACACCAAGTTTCCTAAGACATAATCGATGACGTAGATCAAAAATGAGCACGCATAGAGCAAATCAAAAACCCTAGATAACTAGAACTGTCTCTACTGTAAAAACATAGTTCCATAAGTAACAGATCAGATGGACCAATTTTCAGTTTCTCAAGTTCCCATCAGAACTACCCCGACCTCTTGAGTAGCGGGATCCACCATCATATCACTGATCTCTCCCTCCACCACCACCATGCCTATAACCTTCATCATTCCTCTTGCCTCCATAACCACCACTGCTTTAACCACCACCTTTATATCCACGAGCACCTTCAGATCACCCACCACCACTGCGATAACTACTGTGTTCGTCTCCACCGCCAGATCTAGGCTAGACATGGTTGATAGTGATGTTCTTGCTATCAAGGTTTTTCCCATTCTTAGGGTTTAGGTTTACATTTAGGTTTATTAGGTTTTAGGGTTTAAGTATATTTTTTAATTTATTTAGTTGCATTAGGTTTAGGTTAAGGGTTTCGGGTTTAGGGTTTAGGGTTTAGGGTTAGGGTTTCAGGTTTATGGTATAAGATGTAGGGTTTAGGGCTTTATGTGTATGCTTTTAGGGTTTATGGTTTAGGATTAGGGTTTAGGGTATACTATGTTTTAGGGTTTAGGGTTTAGGGTTTAGGTTTTAAGTATAGGGTTTAGGTTTTAGTTTAGGGTTTATGATTTTTGGTTTCTTTTTTTTAACAGAGAACAAATTCAAATTAAACATCTCTTCCTTTTGATTTCATCGGCTAAGTAACACATCAAGTTTTCTAAGACACAAGAGATGACATAGATAAAAAATGAGCATGCATAGAGCAAATCAAAAACCCATAATTAGAATCATCTCTACTATAAAGACATAGTTCCATAAGCAGTATATCTGATCGGTCGTTCTTTAGCTTCTCTAGTTCCCATCAAAACCTC
Source organism: Cymbidium sinense (assembly GCA_021442155.1). Lineage (NCBI taxonomy): Eukaryota > Viridiplantae > Streptophyta > Magnoliopsida > Asparagales > Orchidaceae > Cymbidium > Cymbidium sinense. The sequence continues at coordinate 27,450 of JAKCPB010001823.1, read as the reverse complement.
CTGGCATCTTAAGTAGTGTGATCCACCATCATATCCCCGATCTCTCCCTCTGCCACCACCACGATTGTAACCTTTATCACTCCTCACGTCTACATAATCACCACTTCTTTGACCACCACCTCCATATCCATGAGCAGCTCCAGATCCCCCACCACCAGTATGATAACCGCCACCTCTACCTTCACCTCCACTACTAGATCTAAACTGAGCTAGGTTGACAATGATGTTCCGACCATCAAGGTTCTACCCATTCTTAGGTTTTTAGTTTAGGTTTATGTTTATTAGGTTTTAAGGTTTATGTTTACTTTTAAATTGATTAAGTTACTTTAGGTTTATGTTTAGGGTTTGGGGTTTAGGGTTTAGGGTTTAAGGTTAGGGTTTAGGGTTTTAAGATTTATGCTTTTAGGGTTCAGGGTTTAACATTAGGGTTTAAAGTTTAGGGTTTAGGGTTTAGGGTATTTTAGGATTTAGGGTTTAGAGTTTAGGGTTTAGGGTTGTAGGTTTAGGGTTGTAGGTTTAGGGTTTAGTGTTAGTTTTAGGGTTTAGGATTTAGGGTTTAGTGTTTTTGTTAAAATTAAGTAAATTGATAGGTTTAGGTTTATTTAGTTTATTTTTTATTTATTTTAGGATTATTATTTTAGTTGAAGTTTTTTATTAGAGTTTATTTTTTTAGGTTTAGGTTTTAATTTTGGTTTATTTTTTAGCTGAGTTCTATTTTTATTTTTTTTAGGTTTAGGTTTTATTTTTTATTTTTAAGTTTCGGTTTAGGTTTTATTTTATTTTATTAGGTTTAGGTTTAGGTTTTAGGTTTATTTTTAGGTTTTATTTTTTAGTTTAAGTTTAGGTTTATTTTAGGTTTTATTTATTTTTGTTTAATTTATTTTAGCTTATGTTTAGGTTTATTTTGTTTTGTTTATTTTATTTTTATTTTAGGTTTAGGTTTTTTTAGTTTTTACATTTTATTTTTATTTATTTTAAGTTTTATTTTAGGTTTATTTTTTAGGTTTATTTTTATTTAGGTATTATTTTATTTAATTTAATTTTACATTTAGTTTTTATTATATTAAGGCTTTTTATTCTTAGGCTTAGTTTATTCTTTTAGTTTAGTTTAGGTTTTTCTTTATTTTATTTTAATTTATTTTCATTTTTTATTTTATTTTATTTTTAGGTTTAGGTTTAGGTTTTAGTTTAGGTTTTTATTATATTTTATCTTTTTTATTTGAGTTTAGGTTTCTTAATCATTTTATTTCTATTTTTTATTTAGTTTAGCCAGGTTTGGTTGTGGTTTAGGTTTAGGGTTTGGGTTTAGTTTTAGAGGTTAGGGTTTAGGGTGGGTTTGGTTTAGGGTTTAGGATTTAGGGTTTAGGCAGGGTTTAGCATTTTGAGGTTTGGGTTTAGGGCCTGTCAGGTTTAGTTAGTGGCTTTAGTGGATCAGGGGTTTGGTGGTTTAGTTTAGTAGGTTAGTGGCAGGTTTTAGTTTATGGTTTTAGGTTAGGTTAGTTAGTTTAGTGCCTAGGGATTAGTTTGTAAGGTTTAGGTTTATAGGTAGTTTCAGGGTTTAGGTTTAGGGTTTTAGGTTTTATGATTTAGCGTTTTTAAATAAAAAAAAATTAAGTAAATCAATAGTTTAGTTAATTTAATTTATTTAGTTTATTTTTTTATTTAATTTAGGTTTATATAAATTTTTTTTATTTTTTTTTAGTTTATCTTATTTTATCTAATATTATTATTATAGCAAATTTTTATTTTATTTTTTAGTTTTAGGTTTTCTTTTTTATTTTTAGGCTTAAGTTTAGGTTTTTATTTTAATTTTTTTAGGTTTAGGCTTTTGGTTTTTCTTTTAGGTTTATTTTTAGGCTTTATTTTATAGTTTAGTTTTAGGTTTATTTTTAATTTATTTTACTTAATTTAGTTTTGGGTTTAGGTTTAGTTTATTTTAAGTTTAGGATTTAGTTTTGTTTATTTTAATTTAGTTTATTTTAGTTTAGGTTTAGGTTTATTCTATTTTATTTATTTTAGGTTTCGATTTTTTTTAGTTTAGGGTTTAGGTTTTATTTTTTATTTATTTTTAGGTTTATTTTTTAGGTTTAGGTATTTATTTAGTTTTTATTTTATTTTATTTTTTAAGTTTAGTTTAGGCTTTTATTTATTTTATTTTATTTTAGTTTTTATTTTTATTTTATTTTATTTTTAAGTTTAAGATTAGGTTTTGGTTTACATTTAGGTTTAGGTTTAGATTTTAGTTTAGGTTTTATTATATTTTATTTTTTTTATTTTATTTTGGTTTAGGTTTTATTTATTCTATTTTAGGTTTTATTTTGTTTAGGTTTATGTTTTAGGTTTTAGTGGTCACAGCCAGTTTAGAGTTTAGAGTTTAGGGTTCTATAGATGAGGGTTTAGGATTGTAGATTTTAGGGATTAAGGTTTAGGGTTTAGGGTTTATGTTTTTTTTTTTAAATTAAGTATACTGGTATGTTTGGGTTTATTTAGTTTATTTTATTTTTTATTTTATTTAGGTTTATTTTTATTTTTTATTTATTTTAATATTTATCTTAGGTTTTATTTATTTTAGTTTATTTTTTAGGTTTAGGTTTAGGTTTATTTTAGTTTATTTTATTTCATTTTATAGCTTTATTTTATATCTTTATTTTATCTATTTAATTAAGTTTTGGTTTTTTTTAATCATTTAGTTTAGGTTTTATTTAGTTTAGGCTCTGTGGCTTTAGTATTTAGGGTGGTTAGGTTTAAGGTTTAGGGTTTAGGCCTAGGTCAGTTCAGGGTTTAGGGTTTAGGGTTTAGAGTTTAGTGCTTAGGCTTTTGGGTTTAGCATTTTTAGGGTTTAGGGTTTATGGTTGAAGGCTAGCTTATGGTTTATGGTTAGTTTAGGGTTTATTTTAGTTTTTGGCTTAGCTTTTTTAGGATTATTTTATTATTAAAGCAAGTTTAGGTTTAGGTTTAGTTAGTTTAGGCTCAGCAGGTTTATGTTAGTTTAGGTTTTGATTTAGGGTTTAGGGATTAGGTTTAGGATTTAGTGTTTTATGGTCAGAGTAGGGGTTTTTTTACCATTTGGTTTGGGGTTTAGGGTTAGTGTTAGGGTTTTAGGTTTTAAGGTTTAGGTTTAGGGTTTTAGGGCTTAGGATTTAGGGTTTAAGGTTTAAAGTTTAGGGATTTTTTTTAAGAAAGCAATGATACAGGTTTATTTAGTTTATTTTTATTTAATTTAGGATTATTTATTTTATTTTTTATTTTTATTTTAGTTTATTTTTTATTTAGGTTCAGGTTTATGTTTTTTTAGTTTAATTTTATCTTTATTTTATTTTTTAGGTTTTAATTTTTATTTGTCCGTGTTTAGGTTTAGGTTTTATTTATTTTAGTTTAGGTTTTCTTTATTTTATTTTAGTTTCATTTTTATTTTATTTTATTTTAGGTTTAGTTTAGGTTTTAGTTTTGGTTTTATTATTTTATTTCTTTTATTTGGGTTTTGGTTTTTTAATCATTTTGTCTTTAGGTTTTATTTAGTTTAGGTTTAAGTTTTGTGGTTTTAAAGGTCCAAGATTTATTTTTGATTTGGTTAGTTTGGGGTTTAGGGTTTGGGGTTTTAGCTTTGGAGTATTTTAGGATTTAGGGTTTAGGGTTTAACATTTTGAGTTTTAGGGTTTAGGTTTGTCATACTTTTATGGTTAGTTTAGGCTCAGGATTTAGTTTAGGTTTTAGGTTTCCAGGGCAAGAAGGGTGGTTTGGCTCAGGTTAAGGGTTTTAGTTTTTTAAGTATTAGTTTAGGGTTAGGGTTTTAGAGTTTGGGTTGTAAGCTTAGGGTTTTGTGTTGAGTTCTTTTAGATTTTAAGGTTTAAGTTTAGGCATTTTTTTAACAAAAATTATGTAAATTGGTAGGTTTAGGTTTATTTAATTTATTTAGTTTTTTTTATTTAATTTTTTTTTATTTATTTTATTTTATTTATTTTATATTATTTTTTAGTTTATTTTTATTTTATTTTTAGGTTTAGGTTTTATTTTTTATTTTTAGGTATAGGTATAGGTTTATATTTTATTTTTTTTAGGTTTAGGTTTTGGGTTTTTATTTTAGGTTTATTTTTAGATTTTATTTTTTAGTTTAGTTTTAGGTTTATTTTTAGTTTATTTTATTTTATTTAATTTAGGATTTAGATTTAATTTAATTTAAGTTTCAATTTAGGTTTTGTTTATTTTAGTTTAGTTTATTTTAGTTTAGGTTTAGGTTTATTCTATTTTATTTATTTTAGGTTTTTTTTTAGTTTAGGGTTTAGGTTTTACTTTTATTTATTTTTAGGTTTATTTTTTAGGTTTAGGTTTTTATTTAGTTTTTATTTTATTTTATTTTAGGTTTATTTTATTTTTTAGTTTATTTTAGGTTTTTCTTTATTTTATTTTAGTTTAGTTTTTATTTTTATTTTATTTTATTTTTAAGTTTAAGATTAGGTTTAGGTTTTTTTTTGGATGAGGATTGAGGATTCTATTTTAGGTATTAATTTTTAGCTTATGTTTAGGTTTATTTTTAGTTTATTTTATATTATTTAGTTTTGGTTTAGGTTTTAATTATTTTAGTTTAGGTTTTACTTTATTTTCTTTAGTTTATTTTCATTTTTATTTTATTTTATTTTAGGTTTAGGTTTAGATTTTAATTTATTTTATTTTTTTATCTGGGGATTTTTTAACCATTTATTTTAGGTCCCATTTAGTTTAGTCAGGTTTTAAGGTTTTAGTGGAGTTTAGGGGCCCAGTATTTCCTAGTGGCCTGGAGAGTTTAGGGGCTCAGTTTAGGGTTTAGGGGTTTAGTAGTCAGGGTTAGTTTCTTTAGTCATTGTTATTTAGGTTTAGATTCAGGTTTGTTTAAGTTTGTAAGTAGGGGCAAGGTGGTTTAGATTAAGAAGGTTTAGGCCTAGGGTTTAGGAGGTCTAGGTTTTTAGGGTTTTTTTAGGGCACTGAGGAGTTTAGAAGGTTATAGTGGTTTGAGTCAGGCTCAGTGATTAGTGGACTGGAGTTTAGGAGAGTGTTTAGGGTTTAGGGTTTAGGGTTGTCAGTTTAGGGTTTAGGGTTTTATTTGGGTTTTAGTAGTTTAGTTTTAGGGGATAGTTTCTGATTTAGTATTTTAAGGTTTAGGTATTTTTTTAAATGAAAAATTATGTAAATCGGTAGGTTTAGGTTTATTTAATTTATTTAGTTTATTTTTTTATTTAATTTAGTTTTATTTAATTTATTATTTATTTTTATTTTATTTTATATTATTATTTTAGTTTATTTTTATTTTATTTTTTAGGTTTAGGTTTTATTTTTTATTTTTAGGTATAGGTATAGGTTTATATTTTATTTTTTTAGGTTTAGGTTTTGGGTTTTATTTTAAGTTTATTTTAGGTTTATTTTTTTAGTTTTAGGTTTATTTTTTTTATTTTATTTTATTTAATTTAGGGTTTAGATTTAGTTTATTTTAGGTTTGATTTAGGTTTTGTTTATTTTAGTTTAGTTTATTTTAGTTTAAATAGGTTTATTCTATTTTATTTATTTTAGGTTTAGGGTTTTTTTTTTTTAGTTTAGGTTTATTTTTTTATTTATTTAGGTTTAATTTTAGTTTTATTTTTTTAGGTTTAGGTTTTATTTAGTTTTTTATTTTTTTTTAGTTTATTTTAGGTTTTCTTTATTTTATTTTAGTTTAGTTTTATTTTTATTTTATTTTATTTTTAAGTTTAAGGTTAGGTTTAGGTTTTTATTTTATTTTATTTGGATGAGGTTTGAGGTTTTTATTTTAGGTTTATTTTTAGGTATTATTTTTTTTGCTTATGTTTAGGTTTATTTTTAGTTTATTTTATATTATTTAATTTGGTTTAGGTTTTACTTATTTTAGTTTAGGTTTTTATTTATTTTATTTTAGTTTATTTTATTTTTAGGTTTAGGTTTAGGTATTTATTTTATTTTTTTTTATTTGGGTTTAGGATTTTTAATCATTTTATTTTTAGGTTCTATTTAGTTTAGGTTTAGGTTTTAAGGTTTTTAAGGTTTTGGGTTTAGGGCTTTAGTGTTTAGGATTTTAGGGTTTACGGTTTAGGGTTTGGGTTTAGGGTTTAGGGTTTAGGGTTTAGGCTTTAGGCTTTAGGGTTTAGCATTTTGAGTGTTTATGGTTTAGGGTATAAGGTTAACCTAGCATTTATGGTTAGTTTAGGGTTTAGGGATTAGGGTTTAGTCTTTAGGTTTTAGGGTTTATAGGGCATAGGGTTTAGGGTTTAGGGTTTTATGCTTAGGGTTAGATTTTAGGGTTTAGGGTTTAAGGTTTAGGGTTAGTTTCGGGTTTAGGGTTTAGGGTTTTTAAGAGTTGTAAGCTTAGGGTTTTAGGTTTAGGGATTAGGGTTAGTTTTATGATTTAGGGTTTAAGGTTTAGGAATTTTTTTTAAATAAAAAATTAAGTAAATTGGTAGGTTTAGGGTCATTTAATTTATTTAATTTATTTTTTATTTAATTTAGGTTTATTTAATTTATTTTTTATTTTTATTTTAGTTTATTTTATTTTATTTAATATTATTATTTTAGTTTATTTTTATTTTATTTTTTAGGTTTAGGTTTTATTTTTTATTTTTAGGTATAGGTTTAGGTTTTTATTTTATTTTTTTTAGTTTTAGGTTTTTGGTTTTTCTTTTAGGTTTATTTTAAGGTTTTATTTTTTAGTTTAGTTTCAATTTTATTTTTCATTTATTTTATTTTATTTAGTTTAGGGTTTAGGTTTAGTTTATTTTAGGTTTCGATTTAGGTTTTGTTTATTTTAGTTTGGGTTTAGGTTTATTCTATTTTTTTATTTTAGGTTTAGGTTTTTTTTTAGTTTAGGGTTTAGGTTTATTTTTTATTTATTTTTAGGTTTATTTTTTAAGTTTAGGTTTTTATTTAGTTTTTATTTTATTTTATTTTAGGTTTATTTTATCTTTTAGTTTAGTTTAGGTTTTTCTTTATTTTATTTTAGTTTAGTTTTTATTTTTATTTTAATTTATTTTTAGGTTTAAGATTAGGTTTAGGTTTACATTTAAGTTGAGGTTTAGGTTTTACTTTAGGTTTTTATTATATTTTATTATTTTATTTTATTTTGGTTTAGGTTTTTTATTTATTTTTATTTTAGGTTTTATTTAGTTTAGGTTTAGGTTTTTAGGTATTTAGGGTTTACATTTTAGAGTTTAGAGTTTAGAGTTTAGTGTTTAGGGTTTGGGGTTGTAGATTTTAGGGTTTAGGGTTGTAGATTTTAGGGATTAGGGCATAGAGTTTTATGGTTTAGGGCTTAGGGTTTAGGGTTTAGGGTTTAGATTTTTTCTTAAATTAAGTATACTAGTAGGTTTAGGTTTATTTAGTTTATTTTAATTTTTTTTTTTATTTATGTTTAATTTTATTTTTATTTATTTTAAATTATTTATTTTAGGTTTATTTATTTTAGTTTATTTTTTAAGTTTAGGTTTAGGTTTAGGTTTATTTTTTAGTTTAGTTTTATTTTTATTTCATTTTTTTTTTGGTTTAAGTTTTATATTTTATTTTATCTTATTTATTTAAGTTTAGATTTTCTTAATCATTTTATTTTTAAATTTTATTTAGTTTTAGTTTTTAAGGTTTAGGGTTTAGGGTTTAGGGTTTTAGGGTTTAGGGTTTAGGGTTTAGGGGTTTTAGGTTAGTTTAGGGTTCATTTATGGCTTCGGGTTTAGCATTTTAGGGTTCGATCTAGGGTTTTAGGGTTTAAGAGTTGGCCAAGGTTTAGTTAGTTTATTGTTTTTGGTTTAGGGTTTAGGCTTCTTAGTTTAGGGTTTAGTGTTTAGGGTTTTATGGTTAAGGTAAGGGTTTAGGTTTAGGGTTTAGGGTTTAGGGTTTAGGGTTTAGGGTTAATTTAGGGTTTAAGCCTAACTTAGGGTTTATGGTTAGTTTAGGGTTTAGGGTTTATAGTTTAGGGATTTTAAGGATTAGGGTTTAAGATTTAGGGTTTTATTGTTAGGGTAAGGGTTTAGAGTTTAGGGTTAGTTTAGGATTTAGGGTTTAGGGTTTAAGTTTTTCAGGGTTGTAGGTTTATGGTTTAGGGCTAGTGTTAGGGTTTAAGGTTTAGGGTTAGTTTTACGATTTAGGGTTTAGGGTTTAGGGCATAGGATTTAGGGTTTAAGCTTTAGATTTTAGGGATTTTTTTTTTAAAAAAAAAAGGAAACCGGTAGGTTTAGGTTTATTTAGTTTATTTAGTTTATTTTTTATTTAATTTAGGTTAATTTATTTTATTTTTATTTTTATTTTAGTTTATTTTTTAGGTTTAGGTTTAGGTTTATATTTTTTGTAGTTTAGTTTAATCTTTATTTTATTTTTCATGTTTTGGTTTTAATTTTTATTTTTAGGTTTTTGGTTTAGGTTTATATTTTATTTTCTTCGATTTAGGTTTTTTGTTTTTATTTTAAGCTTATTTTTAGGTTTTATTTTTTAGTTTTTGTTTAGGTTAATTTTTAGTTTATTTTATGTTATTTAGTTTAGAGTTTTGGTTTAGTTTATTTTAGGTTTAGGTTTAGGTTTCATTTATTTTAGTTTAGGGGTAGGTTTATTTTATTTTGTTTTTTTTTCGTTTACATTTTTTTTAGATTAGGGTTTGATTTATTTTTCATTTATTTTTAAGCTTTATTTTTAGGTTTAGGTTTTATTTAGTTTTATTTATTATATTTTATTTTAGGTTTATTGTATTTTTTATTTTACATTTAGTTTCATTATTTATTTAGGTTTTTTATTTTTTGGCTTAATTTATTTTTTAGTTTAGTTTAGGTTTTTATTTATTTTATTTTAGTTTAGTTTTAAAATTTTATTTTATTTTATTTTTAGGTTTTTGGTTTAGGTTTAGGTTTACGTTTAGGTATTTATTTATTTATTTTATTTAGGTTTATATTTTTTATTTATTTTATTTTTAGGTTTTATTTAATATATATTTAGGTTTTTAGGTTTTTAGGGTTTAGGGTTTAGGGTTTACGATTTAGAGTTTAGGGTTTGGGTTTAGGGTTTAGTGTTTAGGGTTGTAGATTTTAGGGATTAGGGTTTAGGGTTTTATGGTATAGGGTTTAGGGTTTAGAGTTCTGAGTTGTAGGTTTAGGGTTTCGGGTTTAGAGTTTAGGGTTTTTTTATTAATTATTTTTTATTTTTACATTTTTTAAAATTAAGTATACTGGTAGGTTTAGGTTTATTAGTTTATTTATTTTACTTTATTTTATACTTATTTTTATTTAGGTTTATTTTTATTTAGTTTAGTTTATTTATTTTAGGTTTTTTTTTTTCTAAGTTTAGGTTTATGTTTAGGCTTATTTTTTAGTTGTGTTTTATTTTTATTTTATTTTTTAGTTTAGGTTTTATATGTTATTTTTAGGTTTAGGTTTAGGTTTTTATTTTATTTTTTTAGGTTGATGTTTGAGGTTTCTATTTTAGGTTTATTTTTAGGTATTATTTTTTAGCTTAGGTTTAGGTTTAGTTTTAGTTTATTTTATTTTATTTAGTTTTCCTTTAGGTTTAGGTTTGGGTTTGGGTTTTATTTATTTTAGTTTAGTTTATCTTAGTTTTGGTTTAGGTTTTTTTTATTTTAATTTTAGGTATAGGTTTTTTTTTAGTTTAGGTTTAGGTTTTATATTTTATTTATTTTTATGTTTTATTTTTAGGTTTATTTTTTAGGTTTAGGTTTTTATCTAGTATTTATTTTATTTTATTTTAGGTTTATTTTTTTTTTTATTTAAGTTTTTATTTATTATATTTTAGTTTAGTTTTTAATTTTTATTTTATTTTCTTTTTAGGTTTTGGTTTAGGTTTAGCTTTTAATTTATGTTTTTATTTTATTTAATTTTTCATTTTATTTTGGTTTAGGTTTTTTTATTTATTTTATTTTTATGTTTTATTTAGTTTAGGTTTAGGGTTTAGGGTTAAGGTTTTAGGTTTTTCTTTTAGGTTTATTTTTAGGTTTTATTTTTTAGCTTAAGTTTAGGTTAACTTTTAGTTTATTTTATTTTATTTAGTTTAGGGTCTAGATTTAGTTTATTTTAGGTTTAGGTTTATTTTTATTTTTACTTTTATTTTAGGTTTAGTTTTTATTTTTAGTTTAGTGTTTAGGTTTTATTTTTTATTTATTTATAGGTTTTATTTTTAGGTTTTTTTTTTTGGTTTAGGTTTTTATTTAGTTTTTATTTTAGGTTTAAAACACCATTCGGTCCCAGTCGGGATGCAAAAGTGGAGGTTCGTTAGGTAGTCGTGACGTAAATTTGTCGAAATAATTATGACATGAATCCTTTACATCATTAATGTTAATGCTAGAGCGTCCACAGGCGGTTGTATATATCTGATGAAAAATGTGCTAGAAGTGCATGTGCGATGTTAAATAAGCAACATTATATGGACGGATCACGGGCAAAGTTAATCCATGAAACTAGAATTAGGTTAGGATCTTGGAATATAGGTACTCTTACAGGTAAATTAATGAAATTAATAGATATTATGGTTCATAGGAAGATAAATATTTTATGTGTTCAAGAAACTAAATGGGTTGGGGGAGAAGGCTAAGGAGATTGATAGTTTAGGTTTTAAACTTTGGTATTCTGGTAGAAGTCGAATTAGAAATGACGTAGGTGTGATTATAGATAAAGTTTGAAGGATAATGTTATAAGTATTAATAGATGTGGAGATAGAATTATAGCTTTAAAGATTATTGTTGATACTTAAGATTATCAATGTTATAAGTGTTTATGCTCCTCAAGTAGGTTTGGAGGTAAGTTCAAAAGAAAATTTTGGAATGAATTAGAGGGATTAATACAAAAGATACCTCTTGAAGAAAAAGTATTTATTGGGGAGATTTAAATGGACATGTTGGTAGAGTGGTAGAAGATTTTAAAAGTATTCATGGTGGTTATGGATTTGGAGTGACTAATGAAGAAGGTAGGACTATATTAGATTTTGCCTTAGCTTATGATTTTGTAGTTGCTAATACTTTATTTAAGAAAAGAGATGAACATATTATTACTTATAAAAATGGATCTAGTAAAACAGATTGATTATTTTTGATAAGAAAAATAGATCGTTTAGATTGTAAAGATTGTAAGGTCATTCAAGTGAAATTTTAAGTACCAACATCGGGATTTTAGCTAAGTTATGTGTATAGTTTTAGTTTATTTAATAGGGGGTTTTTTTAAGAATAGTTTGGTAGTCAGGAGTTTAGGATAAGAAATAAGGTTGTTATAAAACTTGGTTTAGATGTTATTGGGGATATATTTAGAGATTTAAGTATGATATTTATTTTAGTGATTTATACAATAGATTAGATAGAGGTGAAAGATGTATGTATAAGTTAGAGAGATAGGAGAAGTAAAGACATAGTTAGAGTTTAGGATGAAAATAATAGTTTTCTTAGAAAAGATTTTAGGTGGATTATTTTAATAAACTTTTATGAAGGATTATGATTGATTTTTTTTTTTAGAAATTTATTTTATTTAGTAGTTAGAGTTAGTGAAGCTTTAGAAAATGAAATGTAGGTTTAGGTAATATTTTTGTGGAAATGTTTAGGAGATCAGGTTTTATTTTTTAATGTTATTTTTAGATGATGAGGTTTATTGGTTTATATTTAGAATTATGATTTTTATAGAGGTAGTTATTTTTTTATGGGAGAGTAGTGAGCATAGATTATTTTAGTTTCTTAGGTTTGGTTTATAGATCTTTATGGATTTATTTTTAGAGGTTTGATGGAGAAGCATAGAGAAAATAGGATTTATGATATTTATTGATTTAGGGTATTTCTTTAGTTATTTTTTTATATTAGTTTATTTTAGGTTTTATTAGGAGGATTTATTTTTATTTAGTTTGGATTTTAGATCAACATTAGGATCTTTTACTTTAGTTATATTTTAGGTTTAGAAGATGTATGTATTTTTTTGACATTTTTTTTTACTATTTTTAGGTTATTTAGAGTTAGGTTTTAGTTTAGGTTTAGTTTATTATTTTAGTTTAGTTTTTTATTAGTGTTTATTTTTTAGTCATTAATAAGAGTAGGTTAGATATTTATTTTAGTGATGGTTAGATGGAGATTTATTAGTAGAATTAGTTATGGTTTAGTAGGTTTAGGTTATGTGATAGAGTTTTAGGTTTTATAAGATTTAGATTTTATTAGTGTTTGGTAGGTTTATTTAGAGATGATTAGGTGGATTGGTTTATTAGAGATAGAATATTTTAGAGTTAGGTAGCTTTAGATAAGATTAGGGAGTTTAGAGTGGTTTGGTTTAGGTGTTTTTTAGGTTTAGATTTTGCTTATGTTAGGTAGTTTACTTTTAGGTTTATTTAGTATTTTTATTTTATATTTGATTATTAGGATTGGGATTATTTTATTTATTTTTTATTTTTTTATTTTAGGTTTATTTTTTTAGGTTTTTTATTTTAGTTTATTTTATTTAGTTTAGTTTAGGTTTTTTATTTATTTTATTTAGTTTATTTTTTATTAGTTTATTTATTTTATTTATTTTTTTAGGTTTAGGTTTAGATTTTAGTTTAGGTTTTATTTTATTTATTATTTTATTTTATTTTTTTAGTTTATTTATTTTTATTTTATTATTTAGGTTTTATTTTTTTAGTTTTAGGTTTTATTTTAGGTTTAGGTTTAGGGTTTAGGTTTAGGGTTTTTTAGGTTTAGGGTTTAGGGTTTAGGATTTAGGATTTTAGGTTTAGGATTTTTAGGTTTAGGGTTTAGGTTTAGTTTAGTGTTTATTTAGGTTTAGTTTAGGTTTTATTTTAGTTTATTTTAGTTTAGATTTTTTATTTAGGTTTAGGGGTTTAGTTTGGTTTAGGTATTTAGTTTAAGGTTTAGGTTATTATTTAGTTTAGGTTTAGGTTTAGTAGGGTTTAGTTTTTAGGTTTAGGTTTAGTTTAGGTTTAGTTTAGGTTTAGGGTTTATGGTTTTAGGTTTAGGTTTAGCTTATTTAGATTTAGATTTAGTTTAGTTTAGGTTTAGTGTTTAGGTTTTTTTTTTAAGTTTATATATTTATTTAGTTTATTTTTTTATTTTATTTTTTATTTTATTTTATTTTTTTTATTTTTTACTTAGTTTAGTTTTTTTTTAGTTTAAGTTTATTTATTTTAGTTTAGGTTTTAATTTAGTTTATTTTAGGTTTAAATTTAAGTTTATGTTTAGTTTTAGTTTAGTTTTTTTTTTTAGGTTTATGTTTTTTTAGGTATATGTTTAGGTTTTTATTTTATTTTTTAGGTTTAGGTTTTAGGTTTTTATTTTAGGTTTATTTTATGATTTTTTTTAGTTTAGGTTTAGGTTTATTTTAATTTAATTTTAGTTTATTTAGTTTAAGGTTTAGGTTTAGTTTATTTTAGGTTTAGGTGGGTTTTATTTAATTTAGTTTAGTTTAATTTTCGTTTAGCTTTATTTTTTTTGTTTATTTTGGTTTAGGTTTTTTTTAGTTTAGGGTTTAGGTTTAATTTTTTTATTTATTTTAAGTTTATTTTTAGGTTTATTTTTAGGTTTAGGTTTTTTATTTATTTTATTTTAGGGTTTGTACCTTTTAGATCTTTGATGCAGTGAGTATGATACATTGCACACTTTAGAGGGTTAATATATTTTTTCTTTCATCTTATTAGGTCTTTAGGTGTTGCATTTGATTGGTTTAAGAGTTAGTGAAGACATTTGAGTTACCTCTTCATCAGAGGTTTGTTGGAGCTCATGAGGGGGTGATTGTAACCTCATTTTAGAAAAAACTTAGCGAGTCCTTTGTTGATTACATTCTCGTGGTACTTGAGCATGAAAGCGTGAACCATAGTTGTCAACAACATGCCATTGAGATTCTTCTCAAGAATATCAAGGCTCGTCACCTTCATGCTTAAGGGCTTTACCATTAAAATATTTGAGAAATTAATCAACAAGGTTAAAATAGAGCCCTTTAATCATCTAGGCCCAAACAGAAGGTGTTTGAGAAGAAGTCTGGACAATTGTTTATTGGATAGAGAGCGACAGGAGTTGGTATGAGGCATTTTCGGCCTCTTTTGCCTCTCTTCCTTGGCCATCCTTCACACAATGACCATTTCCACCACATATTTAGCGGTATTCATATCCATAGTAGCTTTCCACACTCTTAGATAGATTGAATAAGCCATATTCATTCAAGAGGGAGGTAGAAAAATCTTTAAGAATCTCTTAAAGAAACGACTTTTAGTTACAGGCTGAGGTGGAGGAAGTAGGCGATGATCCTTATTGCATCACATGTTAGGCCATGTCTTGAGGATTATCACTTTTAAAGACTAGCTTTTAGTAAGTTGAGAGCCATAGTTATCCCTGGAATACTTATTAGAATAAATTTATTAGTAATCCTTGGGGATACTTATCTCTTAAGACCAAGAAGTTAGTATCTCCTATCCAGAACCTCTAAAAGATTTTCTAGATCAAAGCTTTCCTTGTGAAGTTAAACCACACCAAGGAAGGTTTGTTAGTTTCAAAGGATAACTTAGGAAGGTGATAGCTAGATAACCATATTTGCTCAGACGTCAGTGTAGCCACATTGGTCCAGTACTCCCTCCACCGTTGTAGAAACTACCTTTTCTACCAGCTCCTCTTCTATTGGCAGGAGCATTGTATCTGTGGATAAGGGAACTAAATCTCCTACTCTGCTTACATTACATGATTTTTATCATTTACCTCCACCTAAAAAGAAATTAATGAAGAGCAAATACTTATATGTCCACTTCTTATGATTTTATTATTGAAGCTCTCAGTCTAGAAATAATAACTTTTAGTTTTGATCCTTTCCTTTTTGATTGATTTAGACTATCCTTCTCTAAATCAATTAGTTCACCTCTTGAGATTTACATGATTAACTAGGATCCCATAGGAGAAGTAGGTATGCACATGAAAAGGTAAAACTTTTACAAGTTCATTCCAAGTCAAGTCAACTGTGGCAAAGTTCTACCTCTAGGTAGCACCTCAGGATAAAATAAAAGTCATTGGTTTCATTGAGGAGATAGCCCTCCATGGATGCTCCACCCATGGATATGTTTGTGGAGCAAGAGTTGATTACAATGTCTAACTCACCTTAGAAAGTTTCAGAGTTAAGCATATGCCCTTGTTTATCCAAAGAGATGAGGAATCACTAATCAAGGCCTTACTTGATCTAAAGATATGCTTAGCTCAGTGATTGCTACTATAGAGGCATGCCACTCGAAGGACATCTTAGAGTTACATTAGATGAAGACTTACTCTAGGATCGAAGCAGCTCTTTACATTACAGTGGATGTTGGCGGTCTGAGCTATCAAAGTTTTTTGTTAGCATGTGTATACATTATGAGTCTAAGAACCCTTATGAGGATCAACATCTCCAACTCAAAAAAGAAAGATGATGTTTGAGGATTCAATGAAAGGCGAGGGCCTTGTGGTGTTTATGATGTAGGGATGGGGGGGGGTGGAATACCATAGATCATAGGGGTACTTTTGAGGTGATCGAGTACAACATTGAGGTATGATGTACTTTTTGGATCACCCTACAATGGACTAATCATGTAATAAAACTCTAGGCATGATGGGTCTATGAATGTCTTTAGTTATCCACCAACACAAGGTTGTGGGAATACAAGGGTGGGGATTTATGCAGAAAAGAAATAGCAACCTGGGATCCTAAATCTAGGGACTTTAGTATGAACTAAAGCACCACCTAAATCTAAGTGATAGGTAGACATAAGGGTTTACCTCCACGAGAATAAATTATGACTTATAATCTAGAGTGGTTGTTAGCTAACTCCTCCTATGATTTTAAAACCAAGTAGTTTAGTCTTGAATTGCAGAGCTAGTTATTTAATTAGAAGAGATTAAAGTCCTAAACACACTCCCTAAGAAAGAGCATGAGTTGGTATGAGGGATATGACTTAATCTATATGAGAAATCTTTTCAAATTTTATTTTATTTTAGACACATCATTTTGGTTATAGGTCAAATCAGCTAGAAGAAGGTGTTCTACACCACAAGAGATGCCTTCACAGGTTAAGCATTCCTTTATCATGCAAGGATGGATATCCTTCATTTTCAAGAGAGAAAGAATATGCATTCATGATGTGAAACATACAAACATATAGCTAAGGGGTAGCTAAATCTTTTAATTTTTTTATTTATGTCTTAGGCTTTATAATGAGGTTACGAGTTGTTTAAAATTTAGTTATAAGTGATTAGTTGGGTAGAAAAGTTATTTTTATCCTAAGAGCATAATCGTATCCAATCCACACAATAAAGCATCAGTCATTTAAGAAACTATGAAAGGCATGTTGTCTAATGCATAATGTAAACATAACATCAAACAATTATATAAAATATAAATGAATATAAAGGCAGTGATCGGTACCAACACCCAAAGGGAGAAAAGATGGGTAGGCTGGCTACTTTTATATAGAATATGAAAGAATAATTATTGGTATTAAATGCTATGGGAGTCTTCTTTATTCATATCTCTATTTCTAATTTGGTTCCTTCTTTGATTTGGATGGTTCTTGCTTCAAAGGCATCATAGGGCACCCTAGGACAAAGCCTTCTGGCCACTATTCATCCTAATCCCTCATAGTACTAATCTAATTCTATTGCAAAATTACATTTATATGGGAAAAGTAACTACACCTACAAAATAGATTAACTAAATATACATATAATCCGATAGTTGTATTTATAATTTGAACTTAGCACCCTACACATGGGTAACTAAACCCACTATCTAACTTGGATTATGCTTAAGGATTTAAGAAACTTGCAAAAGAGCATTCACATTTATTTTTAAGCATCCATGCATAATCCCCTATAGAAAACATGATTAGGCTAATATTGGCCTATCATCGTCTAGAAGCATACACACTAACATCGATCTAAAATAATACATCATAGAACAAAACATACATCACATCATGTTATCCTAACTTAGAGCTAGAAGTGGTGACTTAATTCAAATGTGTGTATTAAGGGGTATGTGGTAAGTCTTGTTAGAGTGTTGTATTTCTAAGTGTAGAAGGATTCAATTTAACATGAAAGGTTGATTTCACTTGAAGTAGTTTAATAAATTTGAGAATTTTAATTTGTATTTTCTTTTGTTTCATTTGATTACACTTAGCAACTAAGTAAAGAGAGAAAAAGAGGGTTGTCCTCTTTCATCCATATAATTCACTTTCTAAAGTATATTAATTTGATTTAGTTCTCTTTAGTGAATGGCTTATTAAATGAATTAATTAATTTAATTTAGTTTACCACATAATATATTAAAATGAAAGGCATCTTAAGAACTAAATTATTATACTTTGAAATTAATCACCCTGTAAACATCCTAAGTGTATCTATACATGCATATTTTATCACATAAATGATGAATGTATGTGTATGTTTAGAATTTATATTTTATTTGATTGAATTATTTAAACATATTAATTTAAAACTTTATCCAAATTCTTATACAAAAAATACATAAGAATAAAAATAAATCGGCATATGTCGTTGTTAATCCAGAGAAGTGAGGTAATCAACTGACCTCCTTGGAGCTAGCTAAAGCATCATATTCTCGAGATGTCCAGACTATATACCCATTTGCATTCAAACGTATGTAAATTCTCCAAATAATATGGCTAATTAATTTAACCACTTAGTCAAATATGAATGCATGCAATTTTAATCTAAAATGGGATTTTCATTCACTAATCACATATACATATACATGTACAAAGGTATAGGCAAGTACGTGTCATTGTTAAACCAGGGAAGTGAGGTAATCAAATGACCTCCTTGGGGCTAACTAAAGTCTCATATTCTGGGTTAACTATATACTTGCTTTTGGACACACATGGATGTATACATAAATGAGGGAAAGAAAACCATGCAAAATTGTATATTTTTTGATTGAATCATTTATATATATGAATTAAAGCTCTATCAAATTCTAATGTTGAAATACATAAGAATGAAATCAAATGGGTGTGCCATTGTTAAACCATAGAAGTGAGGTAATCAAATGGCCTCCTTGGGACTAGAAAAGCCTCTTCTCAGATGTCAAACTATGTACCCATTACCATTCAATCTTATATAAATCAATAATTGAAGAGGAAAGAACTCAACATTCATACAAAACTATAAGCACATGCTTTCTTATGTATTTATAACTAGCATCATAACCCATATTATTATTCATTTATAAGCTTTTGAAAACAAATTTGGATTTACTAGTTATAATAGCCACACATATATTAATTTAAATCAACACATGCAATCTTACATAAAGAAAATCCATTTTATTTTACTTAATTTTGAAAAAATGGATGCATGAATTCAAATGACATACCAAATTTAACATGATTGGAAAGAGGATAATCAAATATAAGCATGTGACTCATTCAACCAATATAGCTCTTAAAGATAATAAAATCAAATAAGATTATTTAAAGCAAACCAAAGCCTCTTTATTAATTAGGTTTTGGATTTGATTTAATTTAAAGAGGAGAAGAGAAATCATCACTTGTTATTTTAAACCCATTCCCACATTAATGATTTGATTTAATTTAAGGAAATTAAGTTGATTTTATGGGTTAATTAAGTTGAACCCTTAAATAGATGAATTAATTATCCTTACCTATGTCACCTTAAAGTAATTAACTAAATAATTACAAGCCAACATGATATGCATGGAAAATAAACTTATCCTAGGAAATAAAAGGAGCCAAATGTAATGGGCTCATGATTAATAGTTAATTAGATTAAGGGACTTAATTAGTTACTCTTATGGTTTTCCCACACATGTGGACTAACCATAATTTCATTAAACTCCTTTAGGTTATTAAACACGAAGATCTACCCCATGATTTAATTCATTAAGGTCGATGTGATTATGATTTCAATTTGATTAAGTGATTTAATTAATTAGTTAAATCTTAATTAATTTTATTTTAAAAAGGGGTGAAATGAACTTAGGGAAAGGGGTCCTAACCCTATTCATTAGTTCACTTACTATTGAACAATGATTAATAAACTTAATTAACCAATTTGTTACTATTCATTGGATTAATTAATCATTAATTAACTTAAAAGAGTAGTTAAGGTTTAACTAGTCAATTTTCTAATTAAGTGAGCAATAAATCCCAAAGAAAATCATGGTAGGAGAGGTCATCCCATTAAATTATCCACAAAATTTAGGATTAATTGCTTAAGTAATTAATCTAATAAATTTTGCATTTAAACCTTAATTAAACCTTAATTACAGTTCAAAATTAGTTAAGATCACTTTTAATTAATTCTCCTCTAAAATACCTTTAAAATGAGTATTTATTTACATTTTTTATTTTGCTATGATTTTTAATAATTTTTAGAAGTTTCATCCATTAGAAAAGATTAATTAAGCTTAATTAAAGCCTAATCCTATTGGTGCCACATGGTGCGCTGACGCAGCACACTTTCCATGTGGCATTGCGTGGTAGTCATGGACACACTTTCTCATCTATCATCTAATCTAAGATCAAACAGGTATAATTAATCTCACATCTTAATAGGATTAAATTAGATCGATCTAGTGGATCTAATCATGACCGTCCATTTCAATCAAGCGAATGGATTGGTGATCTAACATCTGAGTGAGGGAGGCGGAGTCTATCCCATTGCTCACTTGATCGAGCTTACCAGCTCGGATCAACTCAAAGGATCCACACTTTCACGACATTAATGGAGGATTGATCAAAGAAACATGAGATACAAGTTTTCTTCAAAAAGCTCCAACTAATGTTTTCCTAAGGATCCGTTTGGAAGCATACCTCATGAGCTCAAGGCTAGCTCAAATTAAGAAGCTTCATCTAGTGGAGATGAAGCCCTGTTGAATAGTAATTGGATCAATTCCTTGATGTTCATTTGGAAAGCCATGAACCGATGATTTAGACCTCGACTTTGATCAAAGTCCCACCTTTTGCTCACGGAAGCTTAGGAGATTATTTGTTTCGATGAAGCCTAGGGAAGGTGCTTGCAAAGTTAATTTGAGTTTGATGGAGAAATGGGGAAGTTAGGTCAATGGGTGTCTCTATTTACGGATGGATGAATGGCATTTTTGATCGAGGAATGAGCTTGGGAGCTTAGGGAATGGCTCTAGCAGCTCATCTTCGGTAGCTAGGGCTCTGAGAAATGATTTTTTGTGTGTTTGAGTGGAAATGAGGGGGTGTATACCCCCTTCACCTTGAATGGATGATGGGATCGGGTTTTGCTTCTTGTGGCTGTCTAGCCATCTCAGGGAGTCATGGGTGGCAGGGAGGAGGTGAGTTGGCTCGCTTGGTTGGTTGAAGGTATGAAGGTGGCTGCCAACATGGGTGTCCTATGGGTTTCAAATGCTATAATGGGAGGGTGAGGTGATTTCACCTCCCATGGGTCATGGCTAACCCAACCAACCCTTGGGTCAGGTTGGGCATGCCATAGGTGCCTAGGTCGACCATTGGGAGAGTACCAAGTGTCCAAGGAATGAAAATGACCACTTACATGGGATATTTATCTCATGTGATGCCCTTGACCCAAGGGTAGAATGATCCTCTTGCATTGGATTTGATTTGGGCAGATTTGAAATGAGCCAAAAGTGGGTTAGCCAAATTTCAAGTCAATTGGAGTTGATTTGGTTAGGTTTGGCTTAATTTGACTCATTTAAGCAAATTGGGTTAGGTTGGGTCAAGTTTACAATTGGTCAAATTGGGTCAAGTTCATATGATCATTTGGGATGTTTTGGTTCAATTGGTTTGGTTTAGTTTGGCTTAGATTTGATTTTGGCTCATTTGAATTAAATTGGGTCAAATGGGTTAACAACCAATTTGACCAAATTATTGAATTCTTGGGTTGGGTGTTGGTTTGGGTTTAGTTGACCAATTGAAGATAATTGTAGGCTTTAGTTTCAATTAATTTGGATTTGGTTTGATTTAGTCAACTTGAACCTTTAGGTCAATTTGGGCTAGTAGGTCAATTAGGTTTAATTGGGTCCAATCATGGCTTTGGTCAAGTTCAACAATCAATTTGGAATGAACTTGAGCCATTGGTTTACAATCAATTTGGTTTTATATTTTGATTTGACCCAATTTGATCTTTTAGGTCAATTTGGGTCAACTTGGTCAGAGGGCCAATTGAGTTTGGTTTGACTCAATTGAAGGTGTCATATAAAAATATTGATTTTGATTTGGTATGAATCATTGATTTCAAGGGATTGGCATAGTTGCAATTTAGCTAGTTTGGGTTCATATGGGTTAAGGGGTTGACTTGGTCAAATGACTAAGTTGACTTGATTTGACCTAATTTATGATAATTGATAGGGTGATCAACAATCATGATGGGAGGTTTTGATGGACTGGGTTCAATCCTATTTTGGTAGGATTATAACTTGGCTCAAATAAGTCAAATTGGCCACTTTGGATCAAGTGGACCAATTGGGTTTAGTTGGCTTGATGTTGGATTGAGTTTGATTTAGTTGAGTATATATATAGATTTGGGATTGATATATAAATTCAATTACAATTAACTTGGGTTCAAATGGGTTTTGGTTCATTAGAACATTTCAAGTCAACAGGGTTAAGTTGGGTTTGACTTGGGTTGATTTTGGTTTGGCTTAATGATTGTAGATTTCATTTATATTTTTGAATATGATTGAAGGTGTGATTAATTCATGAGAAAATCAATTTGAATTTTGGAATGAAGGAATTTGGCTAAGTCCATGGAGTTGGGTCATGTGGCTTAGGTTTGGATTTTGATTTGGTTTGATTTAGTTTTGATGATTTAAATGTATATTTCATTTAAATTTGAAAGATGATTGAAAATATGATTGATTTGTGAAAAAATCAATTGAGTTTGAATTTATTTGGATTAAGATTTGGCTAAGTCCATGGGATAGGTCATATAGCTTAGGAAGGGTTTTGATTTAATTTGATTTAGTTTGATTTAGTTTTGATCATTTGAATGTAGATTTGATTTCTATTTAGGAAGATGATTGAAGATATAAATTGATTATGAGAAAATCAATTGATTTTGGATTGATTTGGATTAAGATTTGGCTAAGTCCATGGGATAGGTCATATGGCTTAGGAAGGGTTTCAAGTTTGGATTTGATCATGGGCTTCAATCATTTGGTTTTGGAATTTGGGCTTGGATTTGGATTTGAATTTGATGTTTGAATTGAACTTGAAATTTGGTTTGAGAAGGTGAACAGTTGGACTTGGGTTGTAGGGTAGGTGGATTATCCTAATCCTTAACTAATTCTATGGTTAACCCTTCTAAGTATTTAGGCAGGTTAAGTTTACCTAATTGTTAGAAGTGTCTTATGACTAGGAAAGTCTTAATGTCTAGAAGACTCCTAAGTCTAAGATGGAAAGATTGAATCTGCACTCCAAAAGTGAGGTCAACAGGCCTTAGGCTCCATAGTGTTTTCCTTGGATATAGATGATTGGAAGACCGAAGCCAAGTTTCATATTATAGACTCGGATACATGTTTCAACACTTGGGAGACCATGAATGCATGAACAACATTGTTCCATCCTCTCTACATCGTGTATGAAGTTGTGAGAGGTGAGATCGTCTACTATATCAAAGGAGATCTCAAGCCATTTACAGTTCACGAGTTTGGCATATATAAGGATGCAGCTTACTACCTCCCTCAAAATCAACAAGTCTATTCTCATAAACTTGGAAAAATTTTAAAAATAAAAGAAAAGGAAAAAGAAAGAAAAAGGAAAGAAAAAGAAAAAAGAAAAGAAAAGAAAATAAAAGAAAAATAAAAGGGAGTGCAAATAGACTTGGAGGAGGAAATGGAGCCTGACATTAAGTTCCACCCACAGTTCATTACTCCATTTGAATATATGGGTAGGACTACCTGACCTCCACTAGGCAGAGGAAGAGGTTAGTTCAGAGGTAGTCCCAGGGATGGAAAACCTCCTTATTGGCTAGCTAATAGAAGATATGTCCTAGTTACCAGGAGTACACCTGCTATCCATATAGACTTAGAATCTAGTTCATAGGATGAGTCTTATATGGTTAGTACAACAGCAAGCTCTTCTCAGTAGTAGATTCCCTTAGAGGTGACACTTGAGCTGGATAGTGATGAAGACTGGGCTCCAAAGCAAAGCATAAGTGTATCCAAGTCTATATGTGAAATAGTTAGGCATCAGTTAGGAACCTTAGCTCTGACCCCACTTTCCTCTCAAAAAGCTGAGGGTTTGATAGTTAAGGAAGCTCCTAAGTCATCCATAGGTGTGAAGACTTAGAGGTTCTTTCTAGGAGCATCATCCTCAAGTCAAGAAGTTGATGTAGAACTTGAGGATGATTCATATAAAGATTTAATAGAATTACCTTTTTCATTGGTACTTGCCTTGTGTTCATAATTTAGCAAAATAGGGTTAATCCCATATACTTGGTCAAAGACATGACTACTTCAAAAGAATATGGAAGAATAAATGTAAAAGCTCTCCATCAAGATTGGGACTAGAATTCAGCACAGTGGGTCCAGTCGATGATGATAGTTTCTACTTAGTCATCACCAATTATTTAGAATCTGATAGTTTCTTTTCAAATCACATTAACTCATATGAAGATCTGTGCTTAGAAACTTTAGATGATCCATATGATTTTGAAGTCAAAGATGCCCGAGTTCAAGAAGAGATCAAGCCAACCATCGAAGAGCTCAAAGAAATCAACTTAGAAATTGAAGAAGATCCATGCCCAACATATATCAATTCTTTGTTGAATGAAATTGAAACCAATGACTTAGGCTATTGATTAGTTTAAGGACTACTTTGCATGGAGTTATGAAGAGATGCCTGGATTGGCTCTAAGCAGTCCATAAACTAGCAAAGATACTTGCTAACCCTATCAAGCAAGCTCCTAGACACATGCGATTAGACATAGAAAAATAGGTCATTTATGAAGTCAAGAAATGTCGATGTTGGCTTCATCCGAGAAGAAAAATACCTTACTTGGTTAGCCATCATTATCCCAGTTAAAAAAATAAATGGTCAAATTCACATATGCTTTGAATTTAGGAATTTAAATAAGGCATGTCTAAAAGATGAATTTCCACTACCAATCCCAGAGCTGATGTTGGAAACTACCTCGTCTCATGCAATCTTCTCTTTCATGGATGGCACATCTGGATATAACCAAATAAAGATGGCCCCTGAAGATGAAAGAAACACTACTTTTAACCCCAATCAAAATCTATTACTATAAGTCATGCCTTTCACCTTAAAATGCGTGCTACATACCCGGTGACTATGACTTGAATCTTGATGAACTCATTCATCATCAAATGAGTGCTTTGTCGATGATCTCTCATGCAAAAGTAGAAAAGGAAGATCTCTTTGACTTGAGAGTAGTTTTGAGTAGTTAAGAAAATTTAACCTCAAAATGAACTAACTGAACTATGCATTCAGTAGCTTAAAAAATTCCTTGGGTTTGTTATCGACAGGAGAATCAAAATCAATCTAGAGAAGATCAAGGCGATATTAGAAATGCCACACCCTAAAAGTTTAACTCAACTCAGATCATTCCAAGGGTAGTTGGACTATCTAAGATGCTTTATATCCAACCCATCAGAAAGATGTCAACCATTCTCAACACTTATCAAAAAGGTTGCCAAGTTCAAGTGGGATAATAAGTGTGAGCATTCCTTTGAAGACATCAAGCATTACTTGATGATGCCATCAATTCTAGTAGCCCCTATCCCGTGCAAGCTGCTTATACTTTACACTGCTGCGTTAGATGACTCCCTTGGTGCTTTATTTTCAAGCAATGAGAAGGAAGGAAAATGCACTCTACCTCACCATCATGTCTAATCCCTGAGGAAAATTATACACCCATTAAGAAGCATTGCATAGCTTTAATCTTTGCATCCCAAAATATACAACACTACATGCTTCCTCATAAAGTGAACTTAATCTCTAGGATCAATCCACAATAATAGCTCATGACATGGCCGACGCTATCTAAACAATTGGCATGATGGTGCATGATCCTCTCACAGTTTGACATTACCTTCGTACCCCAAGTACATCATGGAGTTGTTGGCCCAAATCCCAGAGGTTACCATTTATAAGATTCCTCAAGGAGAGAATGTCATAGCATATGCTTTTGCCAAGCTTGCCAAGGAGTTGGCATGTCCGGAGGATGAGTCCATATCAATAAATGTCTAAAATAGATAAGTCTTATCCCTTATTGATATTGAACTCATTAAAAAGTACTCTCTTGAAGGGGAGGTTGCCATTGCTAAGAAGGACAATGAGTTAGATTAGAGGTAACCATTCATGGATTACCTAAATAAAGGCAAACTACCACAAGAGAAGTCCCAAGCCTATCAGATTGACTCGACAAAAGAGCATGAGCAGTTAGTGGAAGCCTCATGGGCCTACCACACCATATATAGAACTCCAACATAGTCTACTCTTTTCTCCTTAGTGTATGGGTCTGAAGCCATTCTACCATTAGATGTCCAACTCCCATCACTAATGATAGCTGTGTGTAGCAAGATCATAACAGGGTAGAACACGAAGTTACGGTTAGAAGAGCTCAAGGTTTGGAGGATAAATAATGGGCATGCCAAAACCTCAAATTGTACAAAGCTAAAATGATTCAAGCTCACAAGAAGTTGGTCCATCCTAGAGCTTTTCAAGTAGGAGAGCTTATTTTAGTTCTAAGGAGCGGATTGTTGTTATCATAAGATGAGAGGCAAGTTTGAACCCACTTAGGGAGGCCTTTTCCATAGAAGGCCTACCAAAGAGGATCTTATCGACTTATTAATCATAAGAGAGCGCCCGCTTCGATCAATGGGCTCTACTTAAGAAATATTGTAAATCATGTTTGAAAATAATTATCATCAATGAAAATTTCATTTTGAATTCAATCTCTTACATATTAAAAGTATTCTTGTTTATGAATCTACGATGTGTTTAGGGAGGTGTAAGGAACAGGCATCCTATCCTTCATCAACACAATATAACACAAACTACACATAAACATATAAAATAAACACATATCTTTTATCTGGCTACTCGAGTTGAGATAACGCTCCTCGGTCAATAGTTCAGGTGGTGGCGTGCTACCCTACTAGTGTGTCACCCGGTGGTCTTCTTTCTTTTGAGAATGTAAGTGCTACACTTTCCTTCAGGCCACTCGGCACATGTTAGTTTGGTAGGCCTTCTTGCATGGGCGTAAGCTACCCCATGTTCGCTTCGTTTAAGAGGATGTGAGTTTACTATGCTTTCTTCTTGGTTTAACCATCATGTACTGATTGGATCGAGTATATTTGAGGTTTAGGATAAGTCCCCTAGTAGCTCCTTCCCTCCTGACTACTTCAAGTCTAGGTCCAGTCCTTCCATGATGCTGCCCACTTAGTAGTCACTCTAGGTTAGATAACATCTATCCTACTGACGATAGACTATCACGATGATCAGCTTCACTTAGAAAGTTGTAAGCCTACATGCTTTCTTTCAAGATTGATCATTGGACATTGACAAGCACCTTAGGTTGGTTGGTTCTCACTATGCTAATGATACACCACTCATGTTGACGGATACACCTTATGTTGGTTGGTTCTCGCACCTTAGGGTACACCACTCATAGCAGATGTAAGTCTACTATGCTTTCTCCTTGAGTTGGCCACCATACACCTATAAGCTTTCTTTTCTAGGGATCAGGATAACGCCCCTAGTAGCACCTCCCCTGTGGGCACTATATTTGGATCATGTCCTTTGCGATCCCATTTAGACACTACACGGGTTACTAATGAATTGGACTGTTCCCTTTCTTTGTAACCACCCCTATGGTTGAAGAATCTGTCCTATGGATATGTAGATTCTCCCTTGGTCTAGTAAATCTAAGATAGGTCAAGCCTGACATAGCCCCTTCTTAGTGTGGTCCCTCATAAATGAATAAGGTCCACACAAACATATAAAGAAAATATATATTCACTTGTGGATTAGGAGGACCCCTCTAGCAATACCTTTTCTCAAGCAGACATCTTATCTTTAGGGCAATGTCAGTAAAACTCCTTATAAGAATCACCTGACTACTCTTTAGTTGATATAAGTCCCCAACGACATTCTCTCAGTAGTCGCCCCTAAGTTGTGTTCAAATTATTGTGCAACCAACTGATCACCCCAGCAGTTGTTCCCTACTTTAGAAGATGTAAGTCTGCTATGCCTTCTTCTTAGCACAATTGTTGCACACCAAAAGGCAACCCCTTAGGTTGGCAAGCTCTACCCCAAGACCATTCATTTGGATTTGTAAATCTAAGATAAGACAAGTATATAGCCCTTATCGTGGGTCCATCCTCACCGACATGGTCCATAAATTAAATCTATCAAATTTGACCGAGCTCACATCCCCAATGGATATGCCCTCAATTCAAAATCAAACTTAACCAAATAAACTATATCCAATCACATGGAATTAAGATAAAATTAACC